>ML811258.1:5430-31193 GCA_009831015.1 Picea engelmannii | reverse complement strand
CCTTCAGGTTGGCTCTGATACCATGTTAATGTTTATTCCATTATTATAGTTCTTTGCATTTCAATAGATAAGAGCATAATAAGAACAAGATCACTGAGAAATACACATTCACAAGAGACACAACATTTATCCTGGGAAACCCTATAGGGGAAGAAAACCCAGAAAAAACTTCCTTATCATAAATAACTTATACAATGTTCAAGATATAACTCAAACCAATACATAAATTCCTCCCCAAGAGATGCACCACTCTTCTTCTCCTCTCTCTGGTAATTGCAGATTGCCTCATAAGAGAATTGATCAAGTGAGTTGTGTGTTTGAAGTGAGGCGCTAGCCTCTTATTTATACAATACTGGCATGTGTGAAAGGTCACAACTGGTAGGGTTGACCTCTCACTCTGGGTGGGTAAACCCACCTTTAATTAATTCTGGGTCTTCCATAATAACTGTTGCGGACGACTTCTTATTCTACCCTTTGTAATTGTTCGATAACCAATCCGCAAAAGGGGATTTGGTCCTTATACAATTACCGACATGATTAATCCACAATGGGGATTAATCCAATAACAATAATAATAATAATGACATGATTAATCCGCAATGGGTATTTAATCCAATAATAATAAGAATTCTCTTTGCAGTTACATTATTTCAACAGGAATGATGTTCTTGCCAGAGCAATGACTGGGAACGTATGGGCGCTAGTACATGAGAACTGAGGTGTAAAGGTGCAGGGGTGAGGATGTGGAGGCTGAGGGGTATGAGTGGGAGACACATGTCGGGAGGTGAGAGGGAGATATGTGGCAATGGAAAGGGGACATGCGATCAAGTGATGTGAGTTGAGGATAGGTGTCAGAGGGAGCGAGGGTGGTAAGCGGAGACAGTATGGTGGCTAGCTCGGAGGGGGGGCAGGTGGTAAGTGGTAAAGTGCCCGAGGGGTTGTCCGAGTTGATGAGGAGGTGACAAGTCCATGGGGGGGGCACACTATAAAACCATCTGCTCAGACCCCCCCCCCCCTCGTTAAAGGAAGAAAGGTCGAGGGGGGTTCCAATATCGGATTCTGGCCACAGATCTCAGCTATTGATCTGAGAACACTCCTCAGCGCAATGCGCCAAGCTATCAAATCACCCAAAACTTAGGATACGGGTCAAAAGTGGGTCTCTTTATGACCCTTTTCTTCATTTGTTCAGGAAGGGGTTATTTCCTAAGGGAAAAACACCCTTCCATCAAAATTATGTGCTAACACACACAACAAAGGTTTCAATTATCACATAGATGGAGGAGATCAACCTTCAATATCCATAGGTTACATCGACAGATGTAAACCAGGTTTCCCATCTCATGCAAATACTGTAGGACACTTTTAATGATGTTGACGGTCACTCTAAACAATTCATAGAGGAACTCCTGACAATAGTGTCATCAAGCACCTCTATTAATCATAAGCAACCTCATTGGCTTGAGGATGCACCAACTAATAGTGTTTGGGGCATTCTAGCACCCAAGGTTTTGGGGAAGTTGTGTGCGCACACCACAAGTCAATACTACGTTCCCACCCATGGAGATACATTGCATGACTCCAGGAAGGATCATCAACAACAATAGTCAAAGGAATATAGCTTATGGACACTCACTTTTGTACTACACGGAAGCAATTAAAAAGAAGACTGGATGTACAAAATCTAAGCGTATCTTCAAGAATATTTTGTTAATGATTCCTTTAACGACCCAAATGATCATGGGAAAGGATATGGATGAGATGGAAAGTTATTTATGATTTCCACACTCTAGGAATATTTGGGGGCTGCATGCAGACACGAGATGTGTGGGGATATTTTGTTCACTTAAGAGAGTGGAGTAGAGAAATCAGAGGAAAGAGGGAGTAAGAGCAATGTAACATTGATTTCATGATTGTAACAAAAAGTAAACTAGAATATAAAGAAATAGTTTAATGTCTATTTTTTTCTAAGTCTTGCATGAGTCTACAACAAAGCTAGAAAGGTGATGAATGTGTTATGAATCTAGAGTGCATGGAATAAATATTTGTTATGAGTTTTTTGTACCTGAATTCCTTTGAAGCTAACGAATGAAATGGAAAAGTATTTCCTATTTGCAATATAATGTGTGTTATGGTTTGAATGTATCTCTACTTTACTTTGTGATGTATAGTTCTTTGTTAGGTAGTTATGAATGAGAGAATGTATTTATCAGAGAGAGGTTTTCATGTATGCATTATCCCTTCACATCTCACACAATACTATCGTTCTCTATAATTCTCATGGCATATCAAATGAGATCTTATCTGATCCTAGAATAAATATTGAATATGCGAGGACCTTAGGGTTTTGTTTGCCAAATATTGATGAACCCTGGATCTTCAAACCCTAAGTGAGAGAGTGAAAAAATCCAACAAATGGTTCCATTGTTAGGACATGAAGTTTTTGTATTACATGATGAGGGGAAAGAATGGGGTAGAATCCTTATCGAGAGGAAATACAAGACTGGTTATCTGAGAAGGAAGATGAGTTTGCATGAAGAGAAACCAAGAACCTGATAACCAACATCGAATGTTGGAAATGAAGGTATATCAAATAGGTAGAAAACAATTAAAACTACCTTGGGAACCAAATAATCACTAGTATGGGACTAGATGATGGAAAAAAAACTGAAATATGTGGAAAATAAGTGGGCTTGAGAAGTTGAATTTTGGTTCGAATGGGTAAAGGAAAGATAGATCGTTGAGTTTTCCATTGAATACATTGATTCTTTTAACGAGGTTGAAATAAATTTGTGGTTCTCCCTAGAAAGAGATTGTTGGAAGAAATTCCCCTATGGATCAAGATGCTATTTGTAGAGAAGGGTCTAATGCAAATGGAGCCCTATAGGATGGTCAAGTAGACCCCCTCACACGGGGGGTGGGGATGGAAAGAAGGGGGGAAAAGACAAATAAAATGGATCCAGTGGGGGAGATATGCAAGAAGATTTGAGCTAAGGAGGAAAGTTGAGTAGAGGAGCATAAATAAGATAACAAGGGATGAATGATGAGTGGTCAGAACTAGAATGAATAGGAAGGAGATTGTACTAGGAGGATGTGTAGGAGATATCTCTATGGCAGAGAGAAGAAAAAAATGAGAGATGTTGTCAAAGAGATGTGGGGTTAGGAGTAGGGTGTCAAGTGAGGATACTAGTAGTGGTAGTAGGGTCAAAGAATATGAAATCATATCCCCTTGGATGTTAAGAGATGTAATCACATCAAACGAGGATGGGTTGAAAAGTAGTATCACCAATTTAGTAAAATATGGAAATGGACCCTTAAGAGAAAGGGAAGAGGCTTTATATATTGTGAATGGATGTGCATGGTTATAGGTAGGAATATCTTTGGGATCCATCACTGAAGATAATGATAGAATATGGAGGAACCCCCTCTTTGAACCACCACCCTTGCACATTTGTAATCAAGAAGAGAAAAACAAACAAAGTGTGGAGATAGGAGTAGAAGGAGAAATAGTAAAAGAAAGGAGAAGTGAAGAAGAGGTCGAAGTCAGTAATACTTTTCTAGGAGTTTCGATATCAGTATTTGTATCACCAACAACTAGTAATCAGTCGAGAAGACACAAGAGTAGATTGAATATGGAGAAGAATAAACAAATCTGAGGCCACTTATGTTCAATGGGACAATTAGAGATGATGCAAAAAAACATTGTCTTACATGTGAAGCTATATGATCAGTGAAGAGAATCATGGACAAAGCATTGAATATAGTGTATCTAGAGACCAACTTCATAGAAAGAGATATTACATGGTATATGAAGTATAAGGTGACTACGTGGATGGCATAAAAAGGTTGTTGAGAGAGATTAAGAGAGATATTATTATGGAGTTTCATAACCCTAAATAAGAATCTCAGTGTATCACTAAGATCAAGGAGATCAAGTAATGGAGTGGAGAAACCATATGGGACTATGACCAACTATTCAATATATTATTGGACAAACTATCATTTCAAATCCAAGATGTAAAACATAGAAAGAGGTTTATTACTCAACTTCTAAGCCACATTTGAGTCCTACTAATCCAATAGAAGGTGACAACTCATGCGAAGTCCATGGAGACTGTGATGCACCTAGAATAAATGCTAGGAGGTGGTGACACATCAGTAAGTCTGGTGTAAGTGAAATATCATCTCACAAATATCAAAATGAAGTTACAATATATGGTTAAGGCTTAGGTGGTGCGCAAGCATGTGTGGTGTACTATGTGTCACATAGAATTCCACCATAGGAACGAATGGCCCATGTCGGGGAGATACATAATGACGGGTGCACCAAATCCATTTCCAACTGGACCTTAGATTGAATGGTGAAATATTTGCAGACAATGGGGACATATACCTCCTTAATTCCCAAGACTACAAAAATATCATAAGACTATGCATACTTTATTTTGTGAGTTCTGCAAATCCATGGGTCACAATGTGAAAAAATGTTGATCACTTCAATTGATGCAGGAGAATAATATAGATGCCTTCCAGGTCTAGGAAGTACAAAAAGGTGGTGACTGCAAAGGAGAATATAGAGGAGGATACCAGGGAGGTCCAAGAGGAAGATATGGATGATGACAAGGATGACTATATGGTTTTGGTGGATGGATATGGCCTATTTATTTAAGTGTGGTGAAGGATGGCCATGTATCATGATTTTGTACTAAACCTCACGCTCTTTGTGGGTAATATCACAACAGAAAGCATGTCACACAAGATTGCCCTGACTTGTTGGAAAAGTGGGAAGAGTAGAAGGAACACTACAATATGGTGACTACATAGCCATGCAAAGAATATAAGATAGAGGAAAAAACTGATGTGTGGGTGGTAATCAAAGGAGTAATTTGGAGAAAGATCAAGTTAAAAAATCAAAGGGAACATTAGAAAAGTAGTGTAGGAACCTCCCAATTTTGATGCTACGTAGAAAAAATAAATTATTGTGATGCACAAAGGGATCTAGAGGAAGACAGAGTACTCTAAGAGTTACAAACCGTGGCACAAAGGTCACCAGAAGAATACTAGGTGCATGAAGAGGTACAATGGGCCACACGAATATCACTAGAGGAGGCCTTCATCCATGAAGAGTTACAACAACCATTGGAGGAAACTTGTGTGCACAAGGAGATACAACAAGTGACACAAATGTTACAGGAAGAAATCGTAGACACGAAGAGGTGTAGCAGGCTTAAAAGAAGGAACTAGAGGACTGTGCACATGAAGAGATGCAATGCATTATGCAAGAAGAAACATAGCCCAAGACTTATCTCTAGGAGCAAGTAGAGGACCAAGTAAGTAACTTCTGGCATTGTTGCTTGAAAATGTTAAGTGATCCTAAGGCCGCAAATATGTTGAAACATACGTTGACAAGATGTATGGGGGAACACGAGACCATTATAGTTGTATCTTCCCCACTACCAAAAAGGGATGTGTGTCAGGTGAGAAAACATAAGTGCATAGGGAGAGAGTTGAAAATGACAATTAAAATCAAAAGCTATGAGATGGAATTTTTCATGTTGGACTTCGTTTCTGATGTGAACATATTGTTGAAGATATCTTGGGAGTTGATTGGAAAGTCAAACTTGGTGTGGTCCCCCACTCAACTCAGGCTAGCTAAAAAATATCGAATATATCCCATCAATTGAATAGATCAATTTAAAGTGAACATTGAAGGGGTGAATTCTAAACTATTTATTAATTGGTTTGGTTGTCATTGATGTCAACCCTTGAAGAAAGTCTAGTAGAGAATTTCAGTAGCACAAAGGTTTAGGTAATGGAACCAAGTTTGTTTTATGGATAATGGTATGAGTTTTGATATATTTGCAGGTAAGACTCTTCTATATGGATAGTACATGTCATTCCATTTCCATTGGTATGTGGAACGTCACATAACTTCTCATGGTTAGAGAGTTATGGCCATGTGAATTTGGAGAACTCTCATGAGTCATCTAGAAGCCCCAAAAGGTCAAAGTAGTCAAAGTGGTTGCAAATAAGAAATTATTTAATTAATAAAGTGAAGTGATGAGTGTACTATAAGTCAAACTGGATACAAAAGAAATTATTTAAATAATAAATTTAATGGATAAATTACTAAGTGGACAAGTGGTTAGAAGTGGGTTAGCCCTAAAATAAGGAAAGTGGTTTAAGAGATTTTAGAAGGTAAATAATAAAGTGAAGTGATGAGTGTACTACAAGTCAAAGTGGATACAAAATTAATTATTTAAATAATAAATTTAATGGAGAAATTACTAAGTGGACATGTGGTTAGAAGTGGGTTATCCCTAAAATAAGGAAAGTGGTTTAAGATGGTTAGAAGGTAACCCCTTGAGAAAGCTACATAAAATTATAAATACAAGGCAAGGGTCTCCCATTTTAAAATCAAACTTGAGCATATTGAATATATACAAGTGACTGAGGTAACCAAAGGATATCTAAGCCGAATTTTAGAGGGAAGGTGAAGTAAAGAAGGTCGAAATTCAAGGAAGGATAAATTCTTTTGATGATGCTTTCTAAGGTATGTTATTTATAGGTCATCTCACCATTTTCGCAATAACGTTTTTTCTAGAATGATTCACACCTCGAAATTTGTATGTCGTTGAGGAAACATATCCAAGTAGTTGTGATAAAAGTTCCAGCTTGTGGGTCATTGTATTTTTGGAGTTACACTCCGTGGAAAATAGGGTTTGTGGCTAGTCCTGAAACTAGTCTAAAACATGTGTTTTGGGTAAAAACATCATAACTTCTTCATAACAGATCCAAATTCAGTAAGAAAAAATGTATTGGTTGGAGTATAGTATTTAGTGTTTTGTGTACCATTTTCATATCCATAAAAAAAATATTATGTGCGGGGCACACTCTACAATTTCTCTCTCTAAAATAAGCCAGAATTCAACAAGGTATTCCAGTTTTTATAGAACTCCTTTTCTGAGAGGGTCCAAGTAGTGAAACTAGAGGAATTGCATAAAATAAACTGAAGAACATTGTGTACTATCTTCATATCTTTATTCATTACAGGTACATAGTTATGATTATTTTAAGTTAGGGTTGTTGACTAATCCAAAATTAGTCATGTGAGACTAAAGTAAAATTTGATGAAAATGCTAGTTTCTTGTTGTTAAAGTTAAGGAAAGTTTGCAGGTATGTGATCATATACACCAGGTCTATTACAGAGTTACAAATCTGATTTGGATGATGAATTGATGAGGGATTTTGGTTGAGGTACAGGTTGGTGCATGGTTGATGCACTTGTTTATGGTACAGGTTGATTACAGTTTGTTTGGATAGGTTATTGTGACATGTTATTTGTATAGGTGTGGTGCATGGTTGATGCATTTGTTTATGGTACAATTTGAGGTACAGGTTGATGTATGGTACATGTTGGCACATGTTATTGGTACAGGTTGTTACATGTTGATTACGGGTTGATTGGTACATGTTTACAACAATATATCTCACAGTGATAATGTGACAATGGTTCCATCATTCTACTTCTACATCAGGGTGGTTGGATGGGGCAAGGACAGGTGGTTGTATCCACTTTCTGGTTGTAGCTGGAGAGCATAGGGTATTGTATCCTCCTTATGGTTGTAGCTAGAGAATTGGGGAGTTGGAGCTTCCCTCAAGTTGTAGCCTGACAAACTAGGGGGTTGTATCCTCCTTCTGGTTGTAGCCAGAGAATTGAGGAGTTGGAGCTTCCTTCAGGTTGTAGCCTGAGAAACTAAGGGGTTGGAGCCTCCTTCCAGTTGCAAATGGTAAACAAAGGAAGTTGGTGCTTCCAATGAATGTAATTTTTAAAGACATATAAGAACAAGTATTTTGTGGTTTTCTCCTGCTTTGGTTTCCACGTAAAAACTCTGGTGTATTGTGTATGTGTATGATTGCTCATTTGTTCATTGTTTTTTTACTCTGCAACTATTGGATGATAATGCTACATTGATATAACACTTGCATTTTGTGGTATAAAAGGATTGAATTTCTCTATTACTGATTCACCCCCCTCTTAGTAATCCAACAATTGGTATCAGAGCTGGTTCCTTTAGGAAACAATTTAACCACTGGAAGGAGACCATGGATTATTATGAGATTGGACTACCAATGTATAATGGTCAAAATGGTTTAAATTATGAGATGTGGAACATGGGAATTATATTTGGCTATCAATTGTTACAGGATATGATAGTTCAAAAAGGGCAAAGACTGAAACCAATAAGGAGTTGAAGAAGAATAAAAAAATAGCAATGGATTTCATCTGGGAAGGACTACCTAATCTGCTAAGATAAAATTTTGGTAAATGTTCATCAACCAAAGAACTTAGGGATAAGTTACATGACATGTATTATTCACCCATCACAGATTCAGAAAATGCCAAAGAAGATGCAAATACAGATCAAGAATAATTATGTTCACCATTTCAAACAGATTCAGAAGATGAAGAGTACATAATCACCAGAGGTATGTTGTTTTGTCTTAATTTTGAAAAATTAGGACATCTTGAAATAAAATTCCATGAAGGAAATGAGAGAGAAAAACTAATTGAAAAGGAAGACAATTATGAAGTAGAATTCATTAGTGCTTTAGATGAAGTAAGAGAAGAAAATAAGTCACTCAATAAAGAATTGATGAAACAAAAGGAAAGTGCTCGCATTTTTTAAGAAGCCCAACAAGTCATCGATAACTTAAGAACTGAGCTAGAAGAAACCAAAAAGATTGAAGAAAATCTTGAATATCAAAAGAAATATTTGGAAGCCAACATAGTAGCAGAGAAGGAAGAAGAAGAAATGAGAGAGAAGGTATTGACAAATCATCTTAAGGAAATAATTAATGATATAAACCAGCTTGAGGTAGAGTTTAGTCAAGAAGAGACAGGACTTGAAGAAGAAATAATCTCATTAAAAATTCATCTTGAAGAAGCAAAAAGAACAGAAGAAGTCATGAAGTCTCAGATAATGACGAAAGAAGAAGAGTTTGAGAAGCTTGAAAAATAAGTTGTCACATTAAGAAGTAAAATATTCAATCTCAATAAGAATGTTGAAGATATAGAAACATCCACATCACTTATAGAGAATGAGGATAAGCACTCTAGGCTGCTAGAAAAGAAGAATGAAGAAAATAAAAATAGTTATGCA
The DNA here is from genome assembly GCA_009831015.1 of Picea engelmannii. Taxonomy (NCBI): domain Eukaryota; kingdom Viridiplantae; phylum Streptophyta; class Pinopsida; order Pinales; family Pinaceae; genus Picea; species Picea engelmannii. The sequence goes on along the minus strand of ML811258.1, from coordinate 22,032 downwards.
GAAGTACTCAAAGGAAAGAATCATGGTCAACTAGAATATAAGAAAACTATTGAAGATACATCTTCAAGAAGACCATCCTTGTTCAATCCACAAAAAAGATTCAATCATGATCATGATTAGTCAAGGAAAAAATTCATAAGGACTACGCCACAAAGAAGATCATTCACTCCCAGGTATGCAAATTTCTTTTATGGTCATTGTTTTTATTGTACTAATTTTGGATATAAGGTTGCAGATTATAGGGATTATAAAAATGTTCAAGAAAGAAATGCCTATGTGGCCCCACGTAACATTGAATGTTGAAAATGTCATAACTATGGACACATAGCTAGTTATTGTAGAAGCATGATCAATACTTCCATGAAAGAGAACACATATATCAGATATAAGAAAGTATGGATAAGAAAACACGAAGAACATGTGAGCAAAGACCAGGTCCCAAAGATCACAAGATTGGCAATAAAAAGAGATAAATAAAATTCTACAGAGAAAAAGAAATATGTCAGAGAGATGATGAACCTACCAATGAAGATGATGATGAATACACATCCGAGAAGGAATTGTTCTGAGCCATATGGCTTAGAGACTCCCAGGTAATATGAATATTAGACAAGGGGAGTCTATACGATAGTTGTGATAGAATAAAGAACCATCCTTCAAGAAGTTTGCAGAGTTTGAGTAGACATATCCAGAGTAGTCAGTTAGAAGTTGTACAATCAGTTGCAGTAGTGAGGACTTCATGATACTATAGTGATAAATGGATCAACATTATGAACAATTGTCTAGTAGAGTCTTGGACAATATGGAGAGATATAGATTTGTAAGTACACTTAGAAGGTTTGGAAAGATGTATGGAAGTGGATGAGAGCATGGATTCATATATTGGTTCAGAGAGTGTTTCAGAGCAAAGGAACATTATCATAATAGATGATAGTTACACAAGAAAAGAATCGAACAATGTTAATAGATTCCAAATTGACAAATATTTTTTGGACACATGCAGTGCATACAACAATTCACATTCAAAATAGATTAACTCTCAAAATAAAACATGACAAAACTACCTATGAGATATGGAAAGGAAGACCAACAAATGTGAAGCACTTCAGAGTATTTGGAATCAAATGCTACATCAAAAGATAAGATCGAAGAATGGGAAATTTTGACTCTCGTGTGGAAAAATGAGTACCTGTTGGTTACTCAAGTACAAGGAAAACATACAAGTGTTACAATCTGAGGTTGAACAAAGTTGTGGAAAGAATCAATGTAACAATTGATGAAAAAGGTAGAAGATAATTGAAGGAAGAAGAAAATGAATCAATGGAACAACTTTACGAAGAAGAATTAGAAGATGAAGAAGAAGTAGAAGGGGAAGATGAAGAGGATCAGACAGAAGTAAAGGAACAAGTTCAACAAGTTCCTCCAAAGACACCTAACAAATGAGTACAGAAGAATCATCCTTCAGATCATATTATCATAAACAAAGATGCAGGGGTTAAGACTAGAAGAAGAATTCGTTCACCAGAACAAACATACCTAGCACTCTCATCTACGATTGAACCGAAAAAATTTGAAGAGACCAACAAGGATGAATTTTGGAATAAGGCCATGGATGAAAAATTGGATCAAATAGAGAAAAATGACACTTGGGAATTGGTTCCAACAAAGAATAAGAATGTGATTGGTACAAAGTGGGTATTCAGGAATAAATTAAATGAAGATGGACAAGTTACAAGGAACAAAACTATATTGGTATGTAAAGGATACACAGAGGTTGAAGGAATCGACTTTGAAGAGAAATTTTCCCCAGTTTCCAGAATGGAAGAAATATGATTGCTTTTAGCTTATGCCTTCTCCAAGAATATTAAAGTGTATCAAATGGACTTCAAATCATATTTTCTGAATGGGGAACTTGAAGAAGAAGTCTACATTGAACAATTAGAGGATTTCAATTGTCAGAGAACGTAGATTATGTGTGTAAATTGAATAAGGCCTTGTATGGTCTAAAATAGAATCCTAGAGCATGGTACTCTAGAATGAATAAATATTTATAGAAGATAGGGTTCAAAAAAGGAAGTGCATACCACAACCTCTACATCAAGGTAACTCAATATAGTATTTTATTAATTGAAGTTTATGTTGATGATATTATTTTTGGAAGCAATGATGACAGGTTAATCTAGGGTAATTGATAGTGGGTGCTCTAGTCACATGGTAGGAGACAGAAAAAATTTCATAACCCTGAAGAAGAATGAAGGAAATGTTACCTTTGGCTACAATGGTATATCAAAGATAGTTGGAAAAAGCACTTTCAGTCTTGACAATGGAAGAGATAAAGTTGAAAAGGTTCTGTTTTTTGAAAAATTGAACCATAATCTTCTTATTGTAATCCAGATGTGTGACTAAGGACACACTCTTACTTTTGAGTCTCGAGAATATGAGATTAGAAAATAAAATTCAAGCAATCTAGTTGCAAAAGAAATCAATCCCCAAAGAATCTATACATTCTCGATGAAACTAATGGAGAAAAATTCTTCATGGGGAAGATAGATGAGAGTTTGTTGTTGCATAAAAGAATGGGCCACATGAACTTTGATAGCTTGGTAAAAATAAGTACCAAACAAGAATTAAGAGATATGCCAAAAATCTCAAAACACTCAAGCACTGTTTGCAAGCAGTTTCATCATGGAAAACAATCAAGGGTAATATTCAAGACAAAGGAATATGAAACATCCAAGCCATTGGAACTTGTGTATACAGATCTCCGTGGACAAACAAGAACAAAAAACCTGCAAGGAGAAAGATATTTTATGTTTCTCTTTGATGATTGTACTAGAATGACATGGTATCCTTTCTCAAAAATAAATCTGAGGCATTTGAAAATTTCAAAGCATTCAAATATTTAGTTGAGAATGAGAATGATCTGAAAATAAAATGCTTAAGGTCAAATAATGGAGATGAGTTCACATCCAATGAATTTGAATAATTATGTGAAACCCATGGAATAAAAATACACTATTCAGTTGCAAGAAATCCTCAACAAAATTGAGTAGTTGAAAGGAAAAATAAACATGTACAATAAATCACCAGGATAATGTTAAATCAAGCAAAAATTTCAGACAACTTTTGGAGAGAAGCAATTTGCACTACTGTCTACATTCTAAACAGAGGGAAAATAGAAGTCAGTAGTGACAAGAAACCCTATGAACTATGGAATAGTCGACCAACATATGTCAAACATTTCAAAATATTTGGAAGCATGTGTTACATCAAATGAGATGATGAGGATCTGGGAAAGTTTGAATCAGGAGTAGATGAAGGATTTTTTTTTGTATATTCATTGAAAATAAATTCCTATAGATGTTACAACAAAATACTGCAAAATATTGTTGAAAGTGTTAATGTCATAATAGATGAAGAACAAGAAAATGAAGAAGAAGAATAAATATAATGCCAAGATACACAAATACCATCAAATTTTGTACATAAAAGTCATTCAGAACACTTAATTCTTGGTGATAAGAATGATCAGACTCGAACTAGGAGAAAACTGACAAATAGTTCTGAACAGGTAAATCTCTCTTTGTTGTCCAAAATAGAGCCTAAATGCTTTATAAGATCCAATAGTGAAAAACATTAGCTAAATTTTATTGAAGAAGAGTTAAACTAGATTGAGAAAAATCAAACATGGGAACTAGTCCCAAGACCCAAAGATAAAAATGTGATTGGTATAAAGTGGGTATTCAGAAATAAGTTGAATGAATATGGAAAAGTAGTAAGAAATAAAGCAATATCGGTCTGTAAAGGGTATTCTCAAGTGGAAGGTATTGAATTTGAAGAAACCTTTGTGTTTTTTCCAAGACTAGAAGCAATTATAATGTTTTTGTCATTTGAAAGCTTCAATAATTTTTAGGTGTATCATATGGATGTGAAGTCAACATTCTTGAATGGGAATTTAGAGGAAGAAGTGTACATTGAATATCCTAAAGGATTCTTATTGTCATAAAATAAAGATTACGTTTACATATTGAAGAAAGCACTTTATGGATTAAAGAAAGCTTTTGAAGCATGGTATTCAATACTTAACAAGTACTTGCAACAACAAGATTTCAAAAGAGGAACAACGAATATCAATGTTTACATCAAAATAGACAATACATAGATGAGAGTCATTGTATTTTATGTGGATGATATAAATTTTGGAATTAATACTGATAGAATGAGTCAAAAGTTTTCATAATATATGAAAAAATAATTTGAGATGTCCATGCTTTGAGAATTATCCTTCTTCCTAGGATTGCATATTTCTCAAACTAGCAAAGGCATATTCATTTGTCAAACCAAATACATCAAGGAAATGCTAAAGAAGTTTGAAATGGAAGACTATAAACCTGTCAGCACACCCGTGGTCATTGGTTGTAAACTAAGCAAAAGGGATGAATCAAAGGAAGCTAATCAAACTCTATACCGATCAATGATGGGCAAGGCCATATATAATGCAGGAAGTAGGCTTAGTTGGAAGTTTCAATATGCAACAAAGGAAAAACATGCGCATGAAGTAAAAATAATGCTCAAATGTTTGAAAGGGACGTTGGAGTTTGGTTTATGGTATCTCAAAGGAAAATACTTTACTCTGATAGCTTACATAATGTAGATTGGGTAGGTAGTGTGGATGAAAAAAAGAGCACCAGTGGTGGAGCATTCTTTCGAGGAAACAACTTGGTGTCCTCGTTCAGCAAGAGGAAATCATCAATCTCTCTATCTACAACAAAAGAAGAATACATTACAACAACAACCTATTGTTCGCAAGTGCACTAGATGAAACAAACATTGAAAGACATTTAGGTGGAATACGATCAACCCATATCAATTTTATGTGATAATACTAGTGAAATAAAAATATATAAGAAACATGTCATGCATTCGGAGAATAAGCACATCCAAATCAAGTATCATATTTTGAGATAGAAAGTGATAGGACAGATTGCCAAGATGGAATATATCAGCACAAAAGAACATATTTCTGATATATTTACATAATCTCTTCCTAGAGAAGTATTCGAGTATCTCAGATAGAATTTGGGGATAGTCTATATGCCATCCAATCACTAAAAAAATATAGGAAGATAACTGACTCAAGGGGAGTTGCAAAAATGGAAGAATGTCGATGGTTGTTGAACATAGAATAAAGAGTACTCTAAAAGGGGGAGAAAATACCTTTTCCATTGATGTGAAAGGGGAAGAGTACAGAGAAAGGGGGGGATTTATAGAAAGAGAGGCTTGCAAGAATATATTTACAAAAAGAGAGACTTGTAGGAAAAAAAGGCATAACAAAATAACTAACCATTGTCACCAATGAAAAAGAGAGAGTTCTTTGGAAATTTTGTTTTCATTGATGTCAAAGGATGTCATAGATATCATATGTAGGGGGGGAATTACTATTTTCAATGATAAGGGGAGACTATGTTGCCATGAGATGATAATATTTTGCACAATTAGTTGTCATTGATGTCATTTTTGTTGAGTGACTCCCTAAAAAGATGAATACATGATGATTGCAAACAAACAATCACAAATTAAACAAAGGATGTGCACAAGCTTAACGAAGAATGGAAACTGGACATGATTGAGTCCACCAACAAGAAATAAAGGAATGAAATAACCTGCAAATGACAGGTCCAAGGATCTAACCAGAAACACTAATCCATGGATAGAAAAAAGAAGAAGAGTGTACATGAAGTGTTGATCATGCACTAAAGGAAAGATGACAATGATTAATCGATCCAGGTGAATTCAGGCCACACAAACACAAGGAGAAGATGTGCAACTAGAAAATCGACAAGATGACCCCATAAAAGGTATGAGAAGAAATAAGAAATCTAGAGTCAAAGTGTGAGGGTGCAGAGATATTAGTAATGCGAAGAAGTCATGATCATGCAAGAGATAGTAGGGAAAAAACCCATATTGACATATGCCATATTCATGAGGAAAAAAAACTACAAAGGGTTTATTATGAAAATGTAAAAGAACATAATTTTAATGTGAACGAAGAGTCATGGAACTCTGTGAAAGGTGTTAAATTTTTGCATGGAAAAATGTGGACTCAAAGCAGGTTAAATCCTGACCGTTCATCTCGAGAGATCAACATTTATGATTGAATATTGAGGCGTGATACCTAGTGGACCATATCAACCTCATTAGAACCACATGAACAATCAAATAAGTGCCACATTAGAAGGATTTCATGTAATTTATATAACAAGTAGCTCTGCAGATGCCACGTATAGTACCACGTGTCAAAAAACATGTTGATGCCATGTCATCTAGAAAATACGAAGATGTCCACATGGAATTCATATCATCTACAACATCAACACAAAGCTCTTGAAAAATGGCTAAGTATCGAGACATCGTAGAGATAGTGAGCACGATGTAAATCAAGATTATGTGAAGAAATGAGCGTGATCCCATGGACCCACGGACCCATAATGAGAGTTCAAAAATAAAATAAGTGTAAGAGACCCAACCCGTGGACCCACGGACCCATGGTAAGAGTTTGAAAATAAACGAAGTGTAAGAGACCCACAGTAAGAGTTAGAAAAAATGACTAAGTACCAAGATTTCATAGAGATAGTGAGCACGAAGGAGAATCGAGAGTATGTGAAGAAATGAGTGTGGACCTATAGTAATATTTTGAAGAAATGACTAAGTACCAAGAAAAATCAATCATATGGACGAGGAGATCACTACTTTTCATAGATTGGAGGACTTAGGAGGTCGCCACTTTTCACAGATCGGACGACTCAGGAGATCACCACATGATGCATATAAAATGGCCTTGAGGGTGAGAGATTCGATGACTCGTGATATCTTATAGACTCACGGTGAAATATTTAGAAAAGTTTCTAACTATAGGTGCAAAGTGAGTGTGGAGAAATGCATAGGTGCATTCTGGAAGTCACAAAAGTATGAAAAGATATGGATTAGACCCACAGAGAAATGCTTGGAAATGTGTCTATGTATAGGTGAAAAATGAGTACAACGGAACTTGAGGGTGTAATTTGTAGGTCACAGATGTCTAAAATAACGAAGAAATATGCTTTAGACTCATAGTGAATCCATCAAGACATATTGATGGTCGAGATCAACCTAAGATCTAATCAGACAATGGTTGTGTGTTGAAGACCAAGTGGTCTTGATATGATATAGAAGAATAGATCAACGACTAAGATATAATCAAGGGAAGATCAAATGCATTGTGGTTGCATTGTGTTTTTTGATCGATAGAGAATGGATCAACAACCACAATTGATTTGATAAGAATATCTTACGACTATTGGAGTAGGAGCCATCAGAGTGGATGTACCCTAATGAAGAAGAGCTTTAAGGAATGATTTGGATCATAGGTCGAAAAATAGGAGAGATGCAATCTTATTCATGGATCATTTTGGGTCCCAACTGACCATCTCGTGAATAATTAGAGTGATGGGAGATAAACATCATGTAGGTTGAAGGACCGATGTTATCGAAGCCATTCATTTCAGACTTCGAGGATCATTGGATCCATGGGAATACATGCCATGGGAGTGGCTCCGGTCGGAGTGGATTTGTTTATGAGAAGATGGGTTCCAATGGAGAGGATTCTAAGGGCCAAAGAGAGGCCAATAGGCTGATATCCAGATACCTCGAGGACCCAATAAACCCAATGGTCCCAATGAATGCGATCGCATAATTAATGGTGGAAATTGAATGAAGATATAGATACGATGGTGGTTGAGTGTTGAGGGAGAATAGTTGAAGATTGAGGTCATGGGGGCCCAGTAGTCCAATGGATGTGATGTGAATGAGATCATATCTGTGATTAAGGATTAATCTGAGGGAATATCTTATGTCTCCTAAGTGATAAGAGCACTTGAACAGATTGTGTGTAGTGGAAGTAGATTGAGACCAATTTTTGTGGAGGTGTTTTCATATCGTGATTTGAAGGAAGAAAAGGAATCAAAGTCGACCCCATAAAAAACATTCTATGGATATGTGGAAAAACATTTGGGTGTATGTTTTGTATAAATAACAATGTTCAAAATACAGTTCAAGCGTGTGAATAATTGTGGAAGAATGGAAGTGTGAGAAGTGTGATTCATGTGAAGAGAAGTTTTGAGGCTCTAATGCCCAAGGATGCTAGAGAAAAAAACAAATATAATGTAAGGGAGGCTCGAAGGTGTAAGGACAAAGGAACTTCTAAAACTATGCAAGATTGTGAAGTGTGATAGTAGAGACAAATCAACAGACTGGTGTAGATGAAGGGTTGAATTGAATGGAAGAGATAATATGGTATTATTTATAGCTTGAAGAGATTGATGTTTCAAGTGAAACCATTATCTACATGCAGTACTAAGTGAGTGCTCAACTAAGGGGATTAATGTCTTTTGTAGGTGGGTACCTGCGAATATAGAAACTGTAGGTTGGTGCCTACAGGGAAAACTAAGTTGGTTCTTAGTTAAAAGGGATTGGTGTCTCTTGTAGGTTGGCACTTGTAAACATTAGTTTTGAGATGGTTCTCAGGTGAGCATATTGGTGTCTCATGCAGGTAGTTTCTTGCAAGCATTGCAATAGTAGTTTGGTTCCTACAAGAAAACGGGTTTTGTGGTTTTCTACCATTTGGGTTTCCACGTTAAATCTATGTGTATTGTGGATTATATGTTTGTATGTGCATTTTATATTAACTTCTTATGAATGGTGAAGAAATAAATTGATAAATATTGTAAGAAAAAAAAATAGTCCTATATTGATTCCGATAGTGGAGTATGCCATATTTATGGTCATTAGAGCTTACCGTAACCAGAATCGACCTATCTTTATGTTCAATTAAGTTCCCCATCATATTTGCTTCTATGATGCAAGTTGTTTCAATTTGTAATTTAGTTTTTAGTTCTTCCTTTACTATTGTGAACTTGTGAAGTTGTTTCAATTTGTAATTTAGTTCTTAGTTCCCCATCTTTCTGCTCTATTATAAAAAATAAAATAAAAGTTCAAGGCTTTTTTGGTACATTCATGGTCTAACTCTATGAGCTTATTCATTTTCTCTTTGATGGGTTTGATATCCAAGTTATATTACAAACTTTTTAGAGCCAAATTATTCATGAATTTTTCTTTTAGCTCTTTAATCATGTCCCTAAACCTCTTCTCTTAAGGTTGATTGATTCAATACTATCCAAAAAAAAAATTAATGAAAAAACAAAGTGTGGCACAAACACTTCATGCAATAAATTTTATTTTCATATCTCGTCTTATCTCGGAATATATATTCCATGTAATGGCATATTTTCATGGACTAACAGGTAGTCATGTGTACACTAATAGATCATTTGTTATGGGTCAGCCACTTTCACTTTCTTAGTCTAGTGAATTCTATTGAATATTATATTCCATTAGGTCATGGGTTTGAAAACTTGCGTATCCTAATACACCCTTAATAACTAAATTTACTATATATGTATGACATGAGGATGCCAAACCCTGTAAGATCTGCAATTGGTTTCGGTTAGAATTTCACATTCAAGGTGATGGTGTAGAGTGCCTGTGGAAGCTGACATAACCCAATACTTTGCCCTTTCATGGATTTCCAGGAGCAAGAAGAGAACCATTAGTCTTATGGTGTGAAATAAATATGCAATAAGGAAGGGGCCCCTTGACTATGGTAGAACCCTAGTCTTATTTATGCCAAACGCTCAAAATGGCGTGGTCATGATTTTGGCAGTGCTTCAAATCCTGTCATAGCCCACTGCTTGCAGAGAAACGATGCATATTATAGAATACGAGGATGCAAATGGTAGTTATCATTTTCAAAGGAATTTTGAGAAAGAACACCGCAGCGAATATTTTTAGGGTTTCCATTGTTAAAGGAAAGCAATAGCTTCAATTAAACGCGACACACCAGAATAATCGTTACCTTATTTGCACTCGATTTGTGTGTTCCAGCTTGGCATATAATTTTTTCGCAAAAATCCTGCGACGTTTTAAAATTCTGGGTCCATCTTTCAGACTAGTGTTACACAAAATTCAGTAAAAGATTTAGAAGTATGGTTGGAAAGGTAGATTTCAGGAATGCTGAAAATATCAGTAGTTAAGATTGCACTATTAAAGTTTTCTAAAGATTTTTCAGGGGTTGACTCATTTTAGGAATTTAAAAATGTAGTTTTACCCACAATTACATAGCCGAATTTTCATGATACCCTAATTGCGGCCATGATTACAGGAAAAATGAAAAAAATGTTTAAACAGTAAAATCGAGCGAAAATCAATAACAAGCAAGATATCAGAATTCAAAATCATAAGTTATTGGACATTATTAAAACAATTGACGTTGGAAACACCCAAATCCATTCAATGATAATAATAGATGCAAAATTCCCCATATACAATTGATCGTAATATTGTGCAAAAATGTACAAAACTGAGGAAACCATATGAAAAAAGCAGGATTGGAAACAGTGGAAACCATTGAGCAGGAAAGACAATTGAGAGGGAATTACCTGTAATTATGTAGGTCGTTTTCTATATGGATCGATAGTTGCCGAAGCCTTCCGCACCAAAAAAATCGTACACACACTTGCACTCTGTACTTTTTGCATACCATCTAACACTACAACAAACTGTTTGAAATGTATGTCATTATATAGCATCTTTTCCTTCTGGTGGGCTTCGTATGCCCGGTTTTTAAGGTTATATATATATATATATATATATATATATATATTCTTAAAACAGGAATGGTTCCCACCAAGTTGGGTTTGAAATATATATTATGATAATTTATACAGGAGTTATTTGTGGAAAATTGTAAAACACCCAGAAAATTATCCGGAAGTGAAGTAAGGGTTTTTTATTTTGATTATTGTTATTATTATTTGAGAATAATGGATAAGGAATTGTAATAAAATGGGTTGATGTTAAACTTTACATTGTGAGAATATTATAAAATTGGGAGTATATGGAGAGATCATCCTTTACTTTTTCTGCACTATTAGTCTATAAATTTAAAAAAAATTATAATTGTTTAAAATATATTTGAGTAAAAATATTGTGGAGCAAACTAACTTAAGAAGAGTATGAAAAAACACTACACCTTACATAAAAACAATTTTTTTTTAATATGTCGAGAATGGACATCCACCTAATGGTCCCAATGAGTGGATATTTCTTGAGAGTCTTAGATGTGACTCTATGAGCAAGAGGTAAACCATCTTTACAAGTGGGGTGAGCGACATCAAACTCCATTGAATTGCTATGGGAGTTTGAGGATGTTGAGTCCATGAAGCTCTCCATGCAACTAGGTCGAGGAGGAGCAATGAATTCAAGGGGAAAGATTTGAATATGTTGTAATAAGCTCTAGTAGAGATTGCATGGAGGCAATTTCAGAGGTCATTTTAGTCCATGTACCTCACATTGCTACTAGGGTTGTCCTACATTACACTTCCCATTCCAATAAGCTTAGAATGTGCTCTCCCATATTAGTTGTGCATTGATCCCTTATTCGATTATGTTCCTTCGAGGACCTCTCGAAGCCTTTCTTCTAATGATTCTAATGAAGTGATGACTATGTCACATTCCCACTAGTCTCTGCAATATCCTTCTAACATTTTTTTATCCCTTTTCCTAAGTCCTCCAAGTGTTAGAGGAGGTTACACTTGTTTGTACAATGATAGTACACCATGGGGATGTTCACTCGATGCTAAGGAATTCCTAGAATGGTGATTCACATAGCAAGTGGCAGGTGAATCCTGCTCTCTTTCACATTGACATTTCCATCCAGAGCCTTCCAATTTCCATTTAAACCCCAAAACCTCAAATTTCTCCCATGTGAAGGAACCTATGTTGTAATTGTACTATTCACTACTTATGGTCAATGTTGAATGAATGAGGTAGGGTACTATGGGCTAATGGTATTTTCTCTTCAATGCATGAGATATGATCCATGGTGTTTTCCATTTTTTTGTGATTAAATGTCATTAAATGAGGGAAGGGCATGTGGAGGTGTGAATTCCCCACCCCACCCCCTGTCCCCTGACTTTTTGGATATCACACACCTATATTTTCTTGCAAATCCACCGCTATATTTGATTTGTAGAGGGTATGAAAAAATGATTTGGAGGTGTAATATTATCAAATAAATAACACTTTGTGACATAATCGAGATAGCTTAAATCTTTAGGGAAGTTCCCAATGTTGCAAACCTCTTAGGATAAACATTGAGTCACAAATGATTGTGACTTTGTAAACTCCTTTTTTTGTTAGTAAGGATAATCCTTGGAACACATTAGGGGTCTCTACGTCATTGTTTGTGGTTGTGTTGATTCCTTGGACATATTTTAGGTCTCTAATAAACAACCCTACCACCCCTAGATTTCCCTTGGGTGCCCCATCAAAGAATAATACATGCCAATTCATGCTTGTTTGTCATATCCATAATTCTTCCATTTGTAGGTGCATTTACTAATGAGTGTCAGTGGATAGTTTTTGGACTTTACTAATTGGGTTAGAATTTTGTGCTAGATTTTTTTTTATCCATCTCCATTTCTGCTAACTATATATATGTAATTGCTCATGTTTCATTCCATTGGAGAGGATCGCTTCTTCCATAAGATTCCAATGTTTTAAAAAAATGGAAATAACTAATATCATACACACAATTAATCTCCATACATAGAGAACATAACAATAATAGAAGGAATAGAACTAACAAAAGCATTGAAGGGTGCTCGTACAAAGTTGATAATAAAAAAAGTGGCAATGGGGTGTGAAGGAACATGCGCACATAGGAACATGTGCATGTTCTTAGAGTCGTGCGCACATTCCTAATCCTAGAACTTTGGTCCTCATCGAACCACCACACACTATAAGGTACCAGACGTAATGTAATATGAAGAAGAAATTTTTTTCAACAAATACCAATGGAATAGTAAAATATTGAGAATATCAATACCAACAATAATACCTTTATTGAAAGAAAGAAATGTTCACTTTCCTCTTCAAGGGGGAAACCTCCAGTACAGAATATCTCTATTATAATAAATCTCAAGACAAATATTTTTCATGTCTCCTACTCTTATTTATACTAATTCTATCTTGTAAAGAACATTCTAGAGGAACATCTTTGTAGAAAAAGAAGCTTCTATTAGGTCTTGTTACATTGACTTGTTCACCTTTATTAAGTAGGCCTTATTAACTAATTTTGGCCTTTATTACATGGAAAATATATTATTCTATCTACATGATGGGTTAGGGAGGTTAGGTCCCTAACATGCCCCCCTGAAAAAGATCAGTGTCCTCAAGGATTAACATGAGGAAATTGTTGCAAAATGGTAGTTGGCTCTCAGGCAGCATATTCTAGTGGAGTATCCTTCCATTGAATTAATACTTCCTAGATGGTGTGCTAATGGAGACGATGCTCTCACTGGTCCAATACTGCTTGTGGGTGCAACTAAATGAGACCTTCTTTATCCAACTTTGGTAGAATGGTATGGGGGTGGCACTTGTTTCCAATCACTTTCTACAATAATGTGACATGAAAAATAGGATGTAGATTGGATTGATTGGGAAAAGATAACTAATAAGCCATTGGTCCCATGCATTTGAGAATAATATAAGGATCAAAAAAATTGGGGGAAAGTTTTTGACACTATTGGGATTTTGGTGAAGTCTTCTTGTATGGTTGTAAATGAAGAAACACCTAGTCCCCTTCAACAAATTGACATTTAGAATGACCCTGATATTCCTATTACTTCATGTGGTTCTCATCCATGACCAAATTTTCTTTGAGAGTATGGAGAATGGTCATGCAGACTGTAAGGTTGTGATCAACCTCCTGAACCTTGGAGACACACAACATGTATGGGAGAACCGATGATGGATTTTTTCCATATATTGCTTCAAAGGGAATCATGCAAGTGGTAGTATGGTAAGAGGTGTTGTACCACCATTTAGCTAGGGGTAAGCACCGAACCCACAAATGTTGTTTGTCGGACGCAAAACACCTCAAATATGTTTCCAAACACTTTTTAACCACTTCGTTTTGGCCATCATTCTGGGGATGATAGGTTGTGATGAGATGCAATTCGGTGCCCTAGAGCCTAAATAATTATTTCCATAAATTACTGGTAAAAGTTGGATCATGGTCAGAAACAATAGAATGAGGCATTCCATGGAGTTTGAATATATTATCCATAAAAAATTGAGCCACTGTGGATGCGGTGAATGGGTGTTGAAGAGCAAAAAAATGAGCATATTTGGAAAGACGATACACTACCACCTTGATGACTGACTTATTTCTTGATTTTGGTAAGCCAAAAATGAAATCCATAGAAATATCCATCCAAACAGTAGGTGGAATCGGAAGCGGTTGGAGTGTGCCAGGAGTTTTGATAGTGTCTCCCTTATTTTTTTGACATGTATCACATCCAACCACAAAGGTGTGGATTTCCTATTTCATTCCATCTCAAAATAAATAAAGTTTGACCCGTTCATAAGTTTTGGTAAATCCTGAATGCCCAGTTGTAGGTGAAGCATGAAACATAGAGAGAACCGTGGATTTAAGGGACTACTCATTTATTAAATGCAGACAAAAATTATATAAGAAATCTTCATTGTGCCAAGAGTAGACTAGAAAAGCTTGGGGATCATGTTGCAATTTTTGGTTATTGCAACCATTCCTAGAAAACAACTAGAATCCAATCAAAGAAAATGAATGAGAGGGAAAAGATGGGCCCCTCTTCTTCATATTTTCTTGGAAACGACATCAAACACTACATTTTCTTTTCCCTTTTTGTAAATGATATCATAATCATATCCAAATATCTTGGTAACCCATTTTTGTTGCTCCAGGGATGAAATTTGTTGTTCCGGGAAGTATTTGAGGCTTTGATGCTCTGTTTTAATTTGGAAGCGTTGTCCCAATATATAAGGGTTCCATAGATCCAATGCATGAAAAATAGCCAACATTTTCTTTTTATAGATCGATTGGCCCAAATGTCACTCCAAAACCTGTTTGTTGGTGAAATATAAAGGTCATCCATCTTGCATGAGGATTTCCCCAATTCCACTCCCTTATGCATCAGATTCCAGAACAAAGGTCTTGGTGAAGTCAGGGAGGGATAGTACATGAATAGTGCACATAGCTTCTTTAAAGGCTTGGAAGGATTGGTCAGTTGTTGGATTCCAAATAAAAGCATTATTTTTAAGGATATTTGTTAGGGGAGTTGCAATGTTTCCATAATTATGAATAAACTCACAAGAATGGACCATTAAACCTGAGAAACCATGCAAAATTTTAAGATTTTTAGGGTAAGGCCAATTTTGCATAGCTTCAATTTTCTTAGGATCCACCCTTGCAAACAATATGACCCAAGCACTCAACTTCAGAGATTCCAAAAGAAAATTTTGGCTGTTTGAGGAAAATTTGGTTCTTGGAAAGGAGATGGAGAACTTGATCCACATGGTGGTAATGGGTTGGCCACATTTTACTATAGATGAGAATATCATCAAAGAAAACTAATACAAAGTGGTGGAGGAAAGGGTGAAATACATGATTGAAGAAACTTTGAAAAGTGGAGGGCGCATTACATGGACCAAAGGGCATGACCAAGAAATCATAGTGGCCCTCATGAGTGTGAAATGTAGTCTTGGGAATGTCTTCCTCTTTCATACGTATCTGGTGGTATCCAAAACATAGGTCAAGTTTGGTAAAGTATTGAGCCCCACTGAATTCATCCAGAAGGTCACCTATGATAGGAATGGGAAATTTGTCCTTGATGATAAGTTTGTTGAGGGAATGAAAATTAGGACACATGTGGCAAGTGCCTTCCCTTTTTAGGACCATGATTGCAGGTGAAGAAGAGGGGATACAACTAGGATAGATAACTCCCGCTTCTAGCAATTCTTGGACAATTTTCTCATTTTCATTTTTTGGAGCAAAGGAATGATGATAAGGATGAAAATGGGAGGAAGACTTCCAAGGATTAAAGTAATAGAATGGTCATGGTCCTCATGGGAGGAGGGAATTCCCTAGTGAGTTTGGAAAACAATGTGATGTTTGGAAAGGATATATTGAAGGTCGGGGTGCACAGAGGGTGTCTCATCTGCTTGAAGGGAATGGATTTGGGAAATGATGCCAGAATGACTTTTTTTGAGTAACTTTTCCATGTGGTGGGAATCGATGATCTCTGATGATCTTGCTTTAATGCCTTGGAATTTAGATTGGTGTCCTTCATGTTGAAATTGCATGGTTAAATCTTTAAAATCCTTGGTTATGGGGCCTGTAGTGCATATCCATTCAACACCAAGAATGATTTCAAAACCACTCATTTCAATGGAAAACATGTGAGATTTCAATTTATACTCGCCAATTTGTATGTGCACATTTTCACAATGCCCCCCACATTTCATGGAACCACAATTGGAAATCATGATTTGAAAATTGTTGACAACAAGGATATATCAATTGATTTCTTGGGCAAGGCCACGATGAATGAAATTATGAGTGTTACAATGTCCAATAGGATGATGAATTTCATGTGCTTAATGTAACCAATCAATTGAAGGGGTTGG
>ML811257.1:350945-377268 GCA_009831015.1 Picea engelmannii | reverse complement strand
GAGCAAATCAAGGGTGCTTACATTCCCAGTTGGGTCTTGCTGAGCATGACAGCTGTAGAGGAAAGAGTTAGAGAAAACAAAACAAAACTATAAGCAAGAATTAAATTAAAACAAACTAAAATTAGAAGCATATGGATAAAGAAATAACAAACACAAAAAGATCAATATCACCAATGTTTTGGGATGATCTATTGATGAAATCAAAGCACAATGAAGAAAGGGGACTCTGAGTCCCTTCTTCCTCCAAAGGAAGGCTCTTGGGCCCTCATAAACTTGCTCTCCTTACAATAAGAAAAATGAAAATGGTGATGAAAGAACTCCTTTGCAAACCCACTCAATGGAGAGGTGAGTTGCTCAATGAAATGGTGCCAATGTGTTATTGCCAAGGAGTGAGTCCTTAAAACAATCTAAGCAGCATAACATTACATGAAATTCCTTGAGAAAATGATGTTTCTTCATCTTTTTATAGCATTGCATTGGGTGATTATGTAACTCCTTTGTAGTGTGAAAAGAGGCTCTTTAGGGCTTCATTAGGTGTTTGACCAGCCTACCATGCGGATTCAGCTCAGATTTGAGGTTCAAATCGGCTTGGGAGCTGATCCATAAGTGGTTGGGAGGCCGACCAATTCAATAAATGCGTTGTTTAGCAGGTGTGCGGGTCTTTGCGCCCACATTCGCGCATCGTGCGCGTATGCATGCATGGTACGTTCCTGTTCAGCGCATGCGCGCACACACCTAACTTCTGTAAAGAGCCCTTCAATTTTTGGTTACTTTGTATAGTTTTTGACCTTTTTGGAATGCTATGTGATTAATTCAGTGCCATGAATGAATTCATTACTGTTTGACGATGCTGAGTTCTCGTCGCCATGTGCGAACGAAATTTCAGTGATAACAGGGGGGGTCCGAAATCGAGGACATATCTCTCCGACGACTGCGATCAAAAGTGCCCGGATCAATGGCGTGTGGGCAATCCGGACATCCTCTGTCTTTCTTTGTTTAATCAATGTGGGGCCTCCTTCCTTGTCGTGGCATCTTGCCATCTGTCCGCCACCTGACCGTGCGACAAGGTTCACTCCCTTTAGCCCCTTCCTCATTCTCCGACATCTGTTTGTCTCCCCACTTCTGGTCCGCGTGGTCCCCTTCTCATCTCATCATCCACTCACCACCTGCCATGTGTCCCTCTCCCCTTCCACGTCAGCCTCACGCTGAAACGTGCCCATTGTATCTCATCTCCTGCCCTCCTCCGCTTATTTCCTTCTGCCATGTGTCTTCCCCTATATCCTCTCTCACGCCTCATCACTTCATATTGCACCCTCATAGTGTTGGTGCCACCACTCCTGTTATGCGCCCCATCCTTCGCGTTGGCCTCCACGCCTATTCATCAGGTCGTTCAGCTAATCCAGGTGGCAACACGAGGGGTCTTCCGCGTCGCAAAGTGTCGAGTTGGTCGAGCTATCCTCAATCCCAATGAAGCAGTTATTGAAGTAGTTGATGGTGGTTAGCCATCGCCTCCGTCATAATGGGAAAGTCTAGCGACGAATTAAAGGTACATCGATTCGCCCATGGAGCTGTCAGGAGTTCGATTGTGTTTTCCATAGGTGCATGATCATTCAGAGATTTTAGCTGCAGATTGTCAGAAGCCATGCAGACGCAATGTGTTTAATGCAACGTCTCGATTTTGTTGTTGTTGTTGTTTTGAGTATATGTAGGCGTTTTCTCCATTTTTGTAGGGATCGATGGTAGAGAGGAGCTCCCGACTGTAATGTTTTAACAACCATTCTAGTTCCCTGGTTGTGCATCTGTATCTAAGATTTCTTGTTTTATGACAAATAGTTTTCCTACTTCACCTATGTTTTCGTCTCATGCCAGAGAGTTCATGATCGAATGATTCGCATGAATTGTTGCAGTTATGTTATGATAAAGAATTTGTTGTTGCATTACTGTTTTTCTCTGGTCCTTTGTGTTTGAATGTAAGAAGATCTTTCCTTTGGACGTTTTCTTCTCATAGTTTGTTAGGAACCTGATGTTTATAACAGACCCCTGTACTCTTCTTATACAAGTCTTCCCCCTACTCACCCTTATTACAACTCACTATTTTAATTTTATCTAAGACCTCACTTGCACATGCATGCCTGGACTATTTTCAGAGTTGAAATGATGTTGCCCTGAGTTTGCCTCCATTTGATCATCCATTTTATAAACAAATCGTGACATTAAACTGATGGGTGTCGGGCTCTACTCCTGCTGCAATCCAGGAGTGACTTCTGACGCTAACAAAGAGAGATGATGATTATGATAGAGGTATACCTGGAAACAGGAGAAAAGATATTGTCATAATCAATTCCTTCTTTCTAAGAGAAGCCATGAGCCACAAATCTAGCTTTGAATTTTTCAACAATGCCATCTCCTGCATGCTTTATTTTGTAAATCCATTTAGAGTTTACTATTGATTTTCCTTGAGGTCTTGGGAACACTTCCCATACATCATTATTCAATATTGACTCATACTCTTATATCATGGCATCCTTCCACACTTTATGTTTGGTAGCATCATCAAAAGTGGAACGTTCCGAGTCAATCACAAAATTCAACTGAGTTATCAAACATAAGTATTTATCTAGATTCTTGCTTTCTCTGAAAGTACATTTAGGTTATGCATGATTTTCTACTTCCTTTAAAACTTCACGGCACCAAGATGGTTTCCTTTTGATAGGAGTTTTATCTAGGGGAAACTCAACATAATTCCTTATGGGATCCACTGAAGGATCTTTGGCCTCCTCCCTCTTCTCACATGAAACTTGTGAATCTGAAGGTTCTGGAGATGGATCTTCCTACTCCTCTGTACATGGAATTTCTCTAGAACATTGAAAAGTGGCTTCCTCATGGAAGGTCACATCTCTACTGACCTCTACGTACTTTTTCCCTAGCACATAGATTCGATATTCTTTTGAGGTATCATTGTACCCCAAAAAAGTGCCTTTCTTTCCAAAGGGATCTAACTTAGTCCTCTTTTCTTTTGGTACATGAATGTAGACAAGACTACCAAAAATTCTCAAATGGTCAACTAAAAGCTTCTTACCGGTGAAAACTTCTTCTGGAGTTTTCTCTTCCAGGGATTTATGAGGACACTTGTTATGAATATAGATTGCAGTAATCAGAGCTTCAGCCCAAAGAGACAATGGAATATTTTGATCATACATCATAGCTCTGTCTGCTTCACAAAAGGTCTTGTTCTTTCTTTCTGTAACCCCATTCTATTGGGGATTATAAGGCACAATCATCTCCCTCTTAATCTGAGAAGCCCGACAAAGATCATCATACTTATGGGAGTCAAACTCTTTTCCATTGTCTGTTCTGAAAACACAGATATATCTACCTGTCTGATTCTCAACGTGATTCTTAAAATCCTTAAATTTACTGAAAGATTCATCTTTAATTTTCATAAAATAAATCCAAGTTTTACAAGAACAATCCTCAATAAAAATGATATAATAAAGACAACCATTCATGGAAGGAGAAATCATAGGTCCACAAAGATCAAAATGAATAAGATATAAGATACCATTAGTTTCTCTATTACTGTGAGGGTAAGATTTATTTGTACTTTTACCAAGAGCACAACCTCTACAAATACTATCATGCTCAAAAGAAAAAATTGGCATACCTATTACCATCTTTTGCAAACCTAGGAGAGAATTATAGTTGATATGTCCAAACATTTTGTGCCATAGTTCACTGGGGTTGATCATATCATGAGCTAATGCTTGAATAAATTGACCAGTGACTTCGTAAAGTCCACCTTCTTCAACTCCGATTGTCATGGTCGAGCTCATACTTTCATTTGAGGGCCACATAAGATCCTTTAATTTGGAGAAGGCTACTGAGTACCCTTTACTTTATAGAATTGCAACTAAGATAAGATTTTTCTTTAATCCAGGAACATAAAGAATTTCTTCAATATTAAATACATTACGTGATTGAAGTTGAATTGATGTTGAACCAATTCCTTTGATTTCATAGGTGCCATCATCACCCAACTCGACCATCACATTGAACTTCTTATCTCGATAGTTCACAAGGTTATGTTTGAATACTGTCATGTGCTTGGAGGCTCCACTCTTCACTAACCAATTTTCTTTTGATTTGGTGACAGTACCAGAGAGAGATGAAACAATATAAATTTCTTTGCGTTGTTCTTGTTCTTTAGTAGCAGATATGGTTCTCCTTCTTTAAGGCTCTTCTTCCTCAGTTTCAATTGAAGCATGGAACTTTCCTTTTTGTTTATGTTGTGAAGGAGGGTTCATGTAGTCTTTTGCATAATGACCTAGGTTTTTACATTTAAAGCATCTTACCTTAGACAAATGAGAGTGAGAGTGAGAGTGCTTACCTTGGGGTTTCTTACCTTTTCCTTTGTGCTAAGGAAACCTCTTCCACTTCTTGTCTTTGACTTAAAGAGCATGGTATTTCACCGTTGAGGGTTCATTTCTTCTTTTAAGTCTACCCTCTTCTTCCAGGAAATCATGCCATAATCTATAGAAGTTGGGTTGACCTTATCTTCCATTGACTAATGAGAGAAATGTCTCCCCTGATTCAGGAATACCATCTACTTTTGTTTGTTCAAGGCCATCATCATCCACTGCAACTCCAATTGTTGCAAGTTGATCTCTTGTTTGGGCAATTTTGGAAAATAAGGAAGAGATAGTTTCATCCTTTCCCATATTTAATGTACATAGTTTTTTCTTCACAGTCCTCTTCTGAGTTGGGGCCTTATTTTCATATATATTTTCTAGGGAATATAAGCATTCCTTAACTGTCCTTAGATGAGCAATAAGAGGCATCATGTTGTCTTTAACTGAGTAAAAAATGACCCTCTTGGCTTTGGTCTGCCTCTTCTTATAGGATACTCTTCCTGCATTTGAACTAGGTTCTTCCATCACCCTTGTAGCCATCTCATCCAAGTCACCTTCTTCTAGGATATTAAAATCCCTAGCCTTCTAGGCATTGAAGTTTGATGCCCTTTTAAGCCTATCTTCTGTTGTGACTGAAGATGAAGTCATACTGAAAAAAAAGATTTGATATAAAACAAGCTTACTGTTGATTTACAAAACAAACTCTTAGGTGTGTATCTACACAGGCTAAAAATTCTACCACAATTGAGCTCTTTTAATGCCATAATCTCTGATACCATGTTAGAATTTTAAGGGCAAACTAGAAATAGAAATATCTTTTAAGTTTATTTACTATTGTAGTTTTGGATCAGTAATATATTCACAAATTCTTATGTAAACCAATAACATAAATAATACAATGGATCTGAACATTAACTTAACAAAAACAAAGAACAGGTTTGAATATTACCTTAGCAAAAACAAGGAACAAATCTGAACATTACCTTAGAAAAAACAAGGAACAAATATGAACATTACCATAGAAAAAAAAAAGAACATATTTACGTGATGTGCTTGTTGTTGTCCTCTTTTCTATATGATCAGAAAAATATTGAAGGGTCATGGATAAAACCCTCAGGGGTAGATCTCATCACAATCTTCTGAACGGTTTTTCCAAGAAGAACTTTAGGTAGATATCATAAAACTAACCAGCATACCACTCATCAAGTATAGGGCTGAAACAAAGACATCACTCTCCAATCTAGAGGCTGAAAAGAAGACAATAACAACCCTAAAAAATTATTTCCAAGAATATAGGACTGCTACAACAATAGGCATAAATTAGGAAGAAATTTTAGGGCTACCTCAACAAACTTTGATTAGGGTATTAAAGGTTGTAAGGTAGAGAAAATTACATGTAGCAGCAACCAGGTGGCACTGGAACTAAGGCAGTGGAAGAATAAGGGTGGAAACAAGAAGCAAAGATATAGTGGAAGGTTGGAAGGGAGGAGAGGAGGGGGTTGCAGCCTATACCCAACAAAGGACTGCTCCAAAAGGATTCCTACACCACTATACCAGCAAGAGAAGTCAACCAGGAGAGAGCCAAACCCTATATCAACAAGAGAAACCAACTAGGAGAGAGTCGTACCCTATACCAACAATATAAATGGACCAAGGAGAGAGTCGCACCAAGTATCTAAGGAGGCTACACCACTATACCAACAAAGAGAATAGAACCAAGGAGGATGCACCCTTTACCAAAATGAAACAAGAAGGAGCCGCAACAAAAATCAGACTAAGAGAAAGTTTGGAGGAAGAATGATGAGTTAGAGAGTGAGGGGATATGTCTCCTTTTATAGTTTTGGTAGGAGGTTAGGGTTAACTAAAATAACCCTCTCTTTAGGGTTAGATTAAACCCTAATAAAAATAAACAAATTAAAAAATTAATATTTTAATCATAAAATATTAATTAGAAAGTCAACAAGTCAAGGTGGCTAGCAAAGACCAAAACCACATAAACATTAAGAAGGACGTAGCTCAAGCAAGGGAATGCAACAGTAACAAGACAAAGTCAAAGGGGGTTCTTCTTCAATGGAAAAATTTCCACATAAGTCTCATGATAACTTATAATCTTTTATCATCCCAGCATAAGAGGAAGGTCAGTGATGTGATCATGTCCTTCTTAACTACTCCTAGGTCTCATGGACCATCCCGGGAGAGAAAAAAATCACACATCATCTCGGCTTGGTACTTAACCAAGAAATTATTTGTTCCCAGACCAAGATACCCCAGAACACATTTGGGGGCCATAGATCACAACTAAGGTTTTATCCACCAAGGTACACAACCAAGGATCAATCCAAGCACAATCAATGATTCCCTGGAACACATACAGGGTCCCTAGAACACATCTAGAGAATTATATCATCAAACTGCTTGGTCCTTGACCAGGAACCCCAACAATACATTGGGGCCCCTCACTAGGGTCTTTTTACATGGCTCTAACTACTTGGTCCCATACCAAGAACACCAGGAGTGTACTGGGGGGCCTAGATCTATGCTAGGGTGTTTTCCATCGGAGAATGGCTCTTACAGTTGCTTAATTTTAACAACAATTTTGTTGGTTGCAAATAAGTGCATTGAAGAATGTAAAGTACATAAATCATCTTGAGAAATGAAGGATTCTATCCTTGACACGAGAAGGTTCCAATCTTCTAAATAAGGTTCTGCATTTTTTATCTTGTAAAGGATGTTCCTGAAGGTGACATGTGATGGATCTTCCCCTTCAAGAGATATAGTTTGTAGAGTGATCACTACGTTAAATATATGCTAGAGTGTGGATCCATAAGATGCACCTGCATATAGTGGAATTTCCTTGATAGGTGGAAATTGGCCAAGGTCTCCAATGAGAATAATAGAGAAACCTACAAAAGCGGAGTTTTTATGTAGAGGGAATGCTTCTTGAAGACACTCTTCAATGTGGTTGAAAAGTGTTGGCCCTATGAAGCGAATTTCATTGATGAAAATGTATTAGATATGCTTAAGGTCTTATTGGAGGAAGGGAAGTGAGTTTCCTTCTAACGAGAGGAAATGGTTTATAGGAATGTGAAAGGAAGAATGTTGAAGGTTTCAACAACGATCAAAGAAAGCAATAAAAATGGGTTTTTAAGGAATTATGTGGTTGAGGAAAGTGTTTCTTTAATGCATACAATCAAATATGATTTTCAAATACCTACAGTTCCTTGTGTGATCATTTTTAGTGGATGGTTGTTCTCTTTTCCTATGGAGTGCTTCAAGACAATGGAGAGAGATTTGAGTTGGGTGGCAGAAAATGTTTTAGAAGAGGGTGTATTGGAATAGAATGATTGTGGAAGTTGGTGGTGTGAGAAATTATTTTCTACGAACAATATGGATATTTCTTATAAGTTGAAGGGAATGTAGTATTCCAATTATGGTTGTTGTCAAAGTCACGATGGCCTAACATGTCAAGTTCACTTATTTGGATGGCATTGGTAGGGTGGAGTTGGGAGATCATTTCCTATTCATCCAAATCCATGGGGTGTGGGGTTTGTATTTCATCTCCGAAAGAATTTTCTTATGCAATAGGAAGAGGTGTAAGGGGTTTTTAGTTGACATGCCAAGGAGTGTATGCATTCTTCATTTATGCCCAATTTGTAGTAATTTCTTCATTGGAAGTTCCCATGTATAATGGAATATTATAGAAATTGTTATATAGCATGATTTCACTCATACAAAAATCCACATAGGAGGGTGCATCTATGGCGGCTATATTAGCATTGGGAATAGGAGGTAGAGCACTACCTTTGAGCTAGTAAGGTAGGTAGAGTTTGTGGATGTCCTATAAATCATTCACAACCATCCAGACCCATTGGACAAACATGGATGTCAGTGTTTCCATCCATTCATGTTTCTTAATAGTTGGTGTTTACCTTATCTTTTTCACCTTCATGGTTTGGTGTACATCTCAATGGAATTTACTACTAGAGGTAGGGTTTTCAATATTGTCTATTGATAACTATATGACATATAATGTGACTATACACAAAAACAAGGTTGATAACTATTTGTCCATGCTAGAATGAAAAAATGATATATTTCATCTCCTCAAACATTCTATCTCTATGACATATAACATCACACCAAAGTTTTTTTGCATGCAATACATAAAGGACATAATGTTTTTTAAAGGGGGTGTAGAAAGATAAGTGAGTGTATCGCACACAAATTGTTTTGGCTGTGACATATCACATCACTCCAAAATTTTCTTTTCCATGACATATCGCAGAGGATGAAGTTGTCTTCCCTTCTGATATATTGCATCTCCTCAAACTTTATATCTTTGTGACACATCGCACTGCACCAAATTTTTGTTTCATGAGATACATAAAGGACATTTTTTTTAAAGGTGGTGCATAAAGACAGGTGTGCGTATCACACCTAAAATTATTTTTCTTGTGACATATTGTATCGATCCAAGCTTTTCTTTGTCATGACATATTGCATATTATAAATTTTTCTTCCCTTGTGATATATCACATATCCTCAAACTTTCTATCTTTGTGACACATGGCACTGCACCAATGTTTTGTTTCGTGCGATACGTAAAGGACATAACACTTTTTTAAAGGGGGCACATAAAGACAAGTGCATGTATCGCACCTAAAATTATTTTGTCCATGGCATATTGCATTGCTCCAAATTTTCCTTTCTCAGGACATATCACATCGCATCAAAAAAAAAAATTGTGCAACACATTGCACTTTCTCAAACTTTCTTTCATCATGACAAATGGAAATTTTCTAAAATAACTCCTTTGCATCCTCCTTGCCATTGCATCCTTCAAATATTTATTTCCTTGTGATTCATTCCATGGACAAAAAGTTTCCACTTGCGTGACATATCACAGAGGATGAAGTTTTCTTCCCTTGCAATATATCACACACAAAAAATATCTATACGACATATCACATCTCCTCAAACTTTTGATCTTTATGACACATCCTACCACACCAAAGTTTTGTTTCGTGTGATACATAAGGGAAAACACATGGCAGTCTTTTTGGAAGATCTTTTATGGCCTTTTCCATGTTCAAGAACGAAGATGCAATGTTGGCAGTGAGAGGATGAATGGCCAAACATGCATATGGACACTCAAAAGGGCACCAATGGTCTAACAAATCTAATGACCATGAGGTGATTAAAAAGGCAATGGAGGATACCCACTTCTATAAGAGGATTACATAAGAGGAATTCCATGCATGAGTTGAGTCTCATGCCTTAGCTATCAAGGTCGGTGCCAAGGAATGGATGGTGGGTGCATAGACTAGCCTCAACCTATAAAGGTGATCTCTTAAACTTGATGAAACCCCATGACAAAGTGAAGAACACCACATGCCTTAGTTGAGTCCCATGCCTAAGCTATTAGAGCCAATGTCAATGAATAAATGACAAAGGATGGTTAAATGGTCGTCTAACAAAATCAATGATGATGGAACAACTCAAATCACATCAAAAAATAGATGGCATAAAGGAAATGCCTTATGACATAATAAGGCTAAAGAAACTATTGGAAATGAAGAGAACTATGCAAACATTCTCTTCAACTATTTGTTTGGAAATCAATTATAAATGTGTTGACAAAATTCTCTTTAATTTTATTGCATTAAGCTATCTTCCTTTCATAATATTTGTAGGTCCTTACCATCATGTTTCCAATGGTCATTTCTTTTGATTAAATAATTAGCAATAATTTGCACATATTATACTTACATAAATCATCATGTTTCTTTGTTCTAAGAAAATATAATATATAGAATTACTCAGCCATGTAAGATCCTACAACCTTTGAATAATCTTGATGAAAAAAGGCCATTTTTAACAAAAGGTGTTATTACAGAGCAAAAATAAGAGGCTCAGAACCTTTTGAGTAATTTCGACAGAAGGTTATTTCTAGCAAAAGCTGTTATCACAGAATAGACACACAAGCTTACGAGGGTAAAAGGCTTTTAGCCCATTCGTCCTCCAACTGCCTAACATGATCCATGGACTTGGCTTTCCTTTCGAGGAATTTTTTAATATCTCTCTCATCCTGCTGTTCGTCGTCCAGTTTGCATGGCGGGGAAGAACTGGGTGTAGTGATCATTGAATCCTCCATACACTCTTTCTCTGCTTCATTCTTGGCAAAGCAAACAATGGTGTCCGAACAGTACTCAGCAGCATTTTTCGGAACAGATGGCTTATATTTGAAGAGCTTCGAATACTCGTTTAGAACATGGAACATGTAATCGTATATATTTGACATTTTTAACTCGTTCAGAATAAATTCTCTGGCTGCCTTTCCAATATCCTTTGCCTGCATAAAACCAAATTTAAATTTGCGGTTTGAAGTGGAAATTATTTGAAGGGCAGCGCTTCTGTATATAACTTACCTCATTTGTATGATTGTTTCCCCAGTTAACAGCGAACTGGATGGAGTCACACTTTTTATCGGCTCTTATGGGCCAGTAATGGTGCTGGGGAATAAGGCCTCTCAGAAAGAATTCATAGAATTCTGGTGTTATCAACAGAGTAGGCGAATCACATGCCAAAATATTCTTGAGACTCACTGACCAGGCGTTCCCTTCGATGTATATCTTGAATCTGGCACAGACAAATTGATATTCAAAACATGAAAAGAGTGATTTTAGTTTTCACCACTATCATTATGTGTTCATTATGTGTTGTAATTACAGTTTATAGCCACTTACAATATTTGTTATTAAAATGGGGAAATCAGAGTGTGTAGGTTTTTATAGTTGGCTATAATAGTGTGTATTTTTTGGATTAACTGTGTGTTTTCTGAATTAACTGTGTGTGAGTTTTTTTTAACTGTGACCGGCATTAAAATAAGGAAATGTTTAATAAGATTGTAATAAAATTGGATTTTTTCATTATGACAAATACAATGAAGTGTTAAATTGTAATCTGGATAGTATTTGATTTATGTTTTTTATTAAGGTTAAATATTACTCAAAAGCACATGACCATGAGGTATACTGACTTTCTTATAAATACTTGAAACAATTTTTTGGTGCTTGAGTAAGAGCTAAAACTGTTTTTAATTAGTTAACAGTTTATCGTTTTTAAATGCAAAGAAACAGGTTACTACTGAATTATTTCAAATTGCATGGTTTTCCTTGAATAAAAATGATGAATCAACCCACATTACACAATGAAAATCAATAATAACTATCCTTAACCTCAATTAACAATTAAGATATAATAGATTTTACCACATTTAAATAAATGAATTGAGACCAAACCAGTTCACACAAGCAGCTAGACTAAATCAAATATATGGTTTTGACTATAAATATAAACAAAACAAGGGGAAACATTTCAAAATTTAAGGATTTGTGTTAGAATTTGTTCAGCTATAATGTTTTTTTTTATATTTTTTTTTATAGCAGAAGTAACACAAATTTTCTTTTGAAATGTGGATCATTTTAAAAATTTTGGATTTATATTAGAATTTGGATTTATATTAGAATTTGGTTGGTCAGCTATAGTGTTTTTTTTAATTTGGTTTTCCTTTGTGGCCTCTTTTTGATGTAGTATTGCATGAACAAGAATTAAATCTAATGGCTATAGCAAGTGAGATTTGATAAGAAGACAAATGGGATTTGTTCAATGAGCCCAACAAAGTTGTAAAAGGGTTGAGTGGCCATGCCTTTGGTAGTGACAACCTGTAGTATCAATCAATGGATGGATTTTGATTCATTTAAGATAGTTCAAATATATTGAGGTGATGCCATGAATCAGCAAGAGAATTGGAATTCATCTATCTCTTATCTCTTCTCCTCTTGGGTTCTTTGTTTTTCAAGTTATTTTTATAAAGGTTTTAATGTAATGTTTGTTTAATTTTCAAGGGTTTTTAGGGCTGCCATGATGGGAAGAGGGGAAGTGCTCAGTGGAGAAGAACAAGGTGGTCTATCATGAGGATGAATGAGAATGAAAAATGATAATGCATTAGTGATAAGTTAAAGCATTCAAATTTTTTTTTTAAATTTAAAAAATTACAGATTTTAGTGATAGAGATTACATTTTTTTAGTGTGTTGGGAGTTTTCCAAAACACTGAATCTGCTAATACATTAAAAAAAATGTGATTTAAACAAAATAAAATTATGATTTCATCAAAAATTGTTTTACCAAATTCAAGTTATAGTTCCCACACAGTCAAAAACCTAGAACGTTATTCTATATACATCTATGAATAATATTAGAAAGAAGAAATTATATAATAACACAGAATATAATATCTGGCTCATCATATGTATGATTTTTTTTAATTCATTGAGAAATTGGTAATTGTGTTATAGTATTATTTCTTTCCTGTTTTCCTGTCAAATTTAAAATTGCTTTTTCATTTCACGTTTTCCAATTTTTGCATACATATAATAGAAGTAATTGTTTCACGTCTTCCAATTTTTGCATACATATAATAAAAGTGAAAAATAATTATGAATGGTTTTATAAGTCTTAAAAATATAAATTTGATTTTAAAATAAAAATTAAAAAATATATGAATGTTCATTCAGTCCATTTTAGTTTCTCTGTTAGTGCTGGCGTATTCTACAATCCAAGAAACTGAAGGAATATCCATCGGTTACGACAGACAACTTTCAATCTAGTGGGGTGAGAAATATCGGGGTCCGAGTCCCCGACCAAGGGTTGCGGGGTGAGAAATATCTTGGTCTCACACTAGTGGGGCGTGTAAGGTCTCTACAATGTTAGCATGGGTTTGTCAAAGATAGAGTGTGTGGGAGAGTTCAGAATAAAGAAGTTTTATGAAGAGTGTAGTTATGTTTTATTTTTTTTTGGAAGTTTTTAGGTGAGTTTTTTTTGTTTGATATTGTCAAAAATTTGGTGAAGAATAGTTGGATCTGTAGATTTGAGTGGCTAAGATTGTATAATTCAAGTTTAAAGGTTCTATCTTTTGGAAGTTTTCAGGTGATTTTTTCCTTTTGATATTGCCCAAAATCCTGTGAGGAATGGTTAGATCTGCAGATTTTAGTGGCTAAGTTTAACCAAGGCCTTTATGAAGTGGCTACCATGAATGAAGTGAAATTATAATTTTTTAGTAATTTTTTTATTAAAATAGAAAGAATTTTAACTATCAAATATATAGCTTTAAGAAGGGAGTGGGTTAACACTGGAGCAATCTTCCCTTCAGAGTTACATTTTCAGTAGGTTTTTGGGTGACTTGCTTTCAAATTTCTCGCCAATCCAGAACTCTGATGAATATGGTTTTGAAATGCATGGAACTTTGATCCATGCAAAACTCAGACTATCCTGAAAATCTGGCCAGATTCAGGTCCATTTTTTTGCCTTAAAAAACGAATCTGAAAACATTTGTTTTCTCCTAAAAAATTACAAATTCAAATCCAGAAAAGAATAAAATAAAATAGGATATGTATACATTTCTTATTATTATTTATTATTAACAAAGTTATCTAATAAAAAGTTTTCATAAAGATTTTCAATGAATTACTCATAACCACTTAAGCAAGGATGACTTCAAAACTGTTTATTTAAAAATTAATATAGATAGTATGTAACAGATTTCCAAGTCTATCTGATTTAAGATTCCTAAAAGTTTACCAACTTCATTCAATTAAATTTGCTGGAAAATCAGTAAGTAATTACCTGTGGTAACACTGCTTCGACAATTTCGAGGTTCGAAACCCTTCTCTTATCTCTTTATCCCATTCCTGCACACAATAAACACAAACATGAGACATTGAAATTCCATACAAACCTAATGGGAATTCAGACACTTCTATACTTTACCTGAGCATAAAGACGACCGTTCCAGTTGGGCGTGTCCATGCACTTCATAAGATCCTGCCTCACAGCAGCCACGCCGGGATTCCCTTTCCAGTAGGCCGTTGGATCTCTATCCTCCCACTTTATTTCTCGGCTCACATTCACAATCTCTTTCACTAATGTTTCCCATGGTGGTGTTCGTATCTCTGGCCTGCAGGAAAGTAAATGACAAATTCAAATTCAAATTCCAGTCTGACATTCAGCTGTCTAGTATAATATATGTTCGGTGATAGCAATAATTAGAGAAGAAAAGGCAAGCGTTATGCACCGATCAGACCGGTATTAAATTATACATATAGAACATATACAGTTGGGTCTGAATAGGATCCGAAATATTTCAGGTCTGACTGTATATTCGAAATATATCTCATTTCAGGTTTGCAGTGGCAGGTGCATCTTTTTCAGGACTCCACTGACAAAATTTACTGTTCAAATTCTTTTATTGCAATTGAGAATGTGACTGAGAGAATCTAGGGTTGAATTGTGATTGGTGCAGTGAGGCATTAATGTTAAGCAGAGAAAAGAATCGTAGGCCAGCAAACAATAAGTATTTAGCATTGAAATGCTGATATAAATATATTTTGAAATATACAGTCACAAATAATAACTACCTCACACCTATATGTTAGGAAAATATTGCCTCACACCTATATATTAGGAAAATATTTTGAGATTGAAGCATTTTACATCAAAAGAAATAGTGTCAATATTTAAAAAATATTTTTTTGTTTGGCCTTATTCTGAATTTTTTTTAGGTTTTTCACTTTTTATGTTTTTCATTTTAGTTAGTCATTAATGGTGAAACCACAATTTTACATTGTTTAAATCAAATTCAAAATCTTCAATATATTCAAAATCCTCAAAAACCTCCAAAAACATCTAAAACATGTAATCTAAATTACTTAAATCTGCAATTCTATCCATCTTTTAAAAACTTTTTACAATATTTTAGACAAAATTCATTGAAAAAAAGTAACCTACAAAAAGTAAAAAGATAGAACCTTCCTCTTTTCCTTCTGCCAAGCTCTTTTCCTTCTGCAAAGCCCAGTAATTAGGGCTGACAGTTTACAGGCTTACCATTCATAGAACATACAAAGTATGGAAAGTATTTCGAGAGTTTTCTGAGAAAAAAATTCTAGGTATATTACTTTGAATAGAGGAAGGCATCATTGGGATGGAGTGAATCAGGGCACCAGTAGAGGGGGACTTTAGGAAACAGGGCACCAAGAAATTAAGTTACAGACCAACTGCGGTACAGTGAATCAAGGCACCAGTCGAGGAGGGAATTAAAGAAACAAGGGCACCAAGAAATTAGGTTACAGGTTGGTTGGGTGCAGGACCAGGTGAACCAACCATGACTTTGGCTAATCTGTTTAATCTTTTAACAGGCAGAGCCACCCCCACTTCTTCAACAGAAAAGGTAAAACGAGTACATGCCAGTTGCAAGCATACTCCATTGGGTACGTTTATAATAAACCATAACATAAATCTTTTGGATTCATCTTATCAGTTATTAGACTTTTCCGACCAAACAAATGTGGTTTAAGATGATATGAGGGAAATCTGAAAAATCATCAGAGATATAAATATGAAAAGATTTTTAATAAGTGGATTTTTTACTAAAAAAATTTCATATACAATGACTCTAACAGGAAAAAAAAATTTGACTCTACGTTACCACTCGACAACCAACAAGACACCACCACGAAGATTACTACAGGAAGACAAGGACGCACAACAAGTAGCAGCAGACAATGAACGACCCAAGACATAAGGCGCACACGCAAACATTCACTACATACTGGATTATGCACAATACAAATATAGAGTGAAAATTCATAGTAGTAGTTCTTACTATTTCTGAACAGAAAAGCAGGGCGTTTAATCTATAATTTAACTAAAAAATTTCATATACATCTAATGATTTATCAGATTTCCCTTCTATCTTAAAACTCTTTCCTGATAATGGACCACATTTATTTGGTCAGAAACTTCGAATAAAATACTGATGCAATGAATCCTAAAGTGACAAAAGTCTCAAAACATAAACCTATAAATTCATCTAAACCTGGGTACGAAATGAACCTTGAGATTTCCATGCATGAAAATACATATATAGAATTAAGTCAGTGCAGATTTTGGAACTCCAGATATCCAATAGGCCTGTGCTAGTTAACGAACTCAACTGGGTATTGAACTTACCATCCCCAGAAAGACCAATCTGGGAACGCAATATCAAAAGAATCTTCGGTCCCGCAATAACGAAACAGCGGGGGAGGAGACTTGGCCGGATCCCTATAATCAGCTCGCTGGAAAACGGGCCTGTCGTCACAATTGAACATCAACTCCAAGTCCGGAACCATTTTGGGATAGAATTTCAGCAACTGCGCAATTCCCCAGATTGTAAGCAGATCTCTGGTTTGATAAGACTTTTGATAGGATTCCACATACATCCTGCCATTAACAATCGTCAGCCTGAAAAATGCAAATTTCTTTGCCTCTTCCACCATGTCCAACGTAATTCCAGTCTGAGCCCAAGGCTTCATGTCCCGGCGAATCCACTTGAAATAAAACGGGCACGACGCGGCTTCATGATCATAACTTGGCTTCCTCAGAGCTTGAAGCCACGATGGCGAACACATGGCGCTGGGCGAACACTTGAGCAATTCTTGGGTCTTCGCTATTCTCTCCCAGATGGTGGCGTTGTTTATCTCGTTTTCATTCGGAACTGGCTGAAACATATTGGTGGCCACCATTGCTCGTTCTTGCCATAGGTCATCAGACTGTTAAGATCAAAATTCAATTCATGGTTATATTCAAATTTTCATATAGAAAAACTTCTGATAATGTGAAAAAACTTAGATCGAAATTAGTCATACCCAACGCTTGAGAAGGAAGATGGACACGACTACAATCGCCAAAAACAACATTACCGATCTAAATCCGACAGTAATTAATCTCCCTCTCATTTTATCTCGGATCGTTTCTCCCATTTCTGTTGGATAGTTTCTCCGAGGAATCCTTTCACTCACATGATCATTCCTAATACTCGCAAGAGCAGACTGGTGAGTGGATTCTTCTCAGGGAGAAATCGATCAGTATGAAAATGGGCATGCTATTCTCCGGGAGAAATCGATCAGTATGAAAATGGGCATACTCTTCTCCGGGAGAAATCGATCAGTATGAAAATGGGCATGCTATTCTCCGGGAGAAATTGATCAGCATGAAAATGGGCATACTTATTTAAGTACAGTATGAGGTGGGTTGAAAGTCTCAACGCCGTAGCATATTTCACGCAATGGCCGGTTTTTGTGCCAGCAAAATGGTGCGAAATAATAAATTATTGTTATAAGCCCTATGTTCAAATTATTCAAATCCATCCGTTGTAGCTGGCGAGCCGGGACGGGCCAAAAGTAAATTTAAATTTGTATTATGTCCATAAAGGTGGCTCCTAAAGCAAAGACGCCTCTAATCACGTTTTATATTTTTTCATATATAGATATAAGTTGGGATAATCAAAGGGGGTAAGGTCAATAGTTGGTTTTTAATGTTATTGTGTATTTGGTCAATTTTGTCAAGATAGGTGTTAGGTTTGTTCGGTGTTAGGTTTGAATCTTCTTGAATGAAGTATTTTTGGTAAATGGCCATTCATCCTTTCAAATTAATAAGTTTTTTCGTTTAATGTGTCATTTTAAATTTAAATTTAATTTTTTTTCCTCATCGGGTTTAGTTTTGGTTTTTCTTTCCTATATCCAAAGTACAATGAGTCATATTTCTAAGATTTTTTTTTTGTTAAAGAGAATATTAAAGTTCTCTTTAAATCTTATAAAATTGTTAAACAATTATTTAGAACAATTGAAAATAAATGGGACCCTATGTTTGGTCAAAAAGTTTATCAAATTTATTGTTCCTCTAGTAAATCATATATAGGTTGATCTCATGCTTAGCCAAGAAGTCTATCAAATTCCTTGTTGTTGTGGTAAATTCTACATAGGCCAAATTCGTACATCCTTCAAAGTTGATCTCAAAGAACATAATCGACACTCTCCATAATCAAACATTCCCACAACTCTAAACATCTCATTTTTTTTTATCAAACCAAAATTCTCACTTCACACCCCTATCACTCCTTCCATTTCAAGAATGTCACCCGACCCCTAAAGTATCTTTTTAAATGATGGGGCATCAAAATTTCACTTTTCTCAATCACCTCAAATCCTTGTAACTAGGGTCCCATTGTCTTTGGTTCGACGAGGGTTTTCCAACGACTATAAATTTGTCTAGATATGCGTTCTGGATTGCAAGTTATGGCCCTTCAAAGTTCTTTAAGCCTTCATTGACTAGAGTCTCTCACAACCACGTGGCACCCACGTGGCTCCCTGTCACCCGACACTCCACATCATCATAGTAAACGAAGACTCTCCCTCCAGGGAGTTGACATTTGTCTAGCTCCTATATGCCTACTAAGTTAATTAATCATTAACATAGAGAAATCCCACTCCTTACTAAATTTCCAAGGGCACTTGAGGTTATTAATATTAGTTAACGCCTAAGTTTCTGGACTTCGGCGAAATTTCCTTGTCATGAATTTGTGAATAAACCCAATTCTCCCAAACGTCGGAGTTCCGGAGAGGGTCCCACTCATTTAATTTCTTATGTTTAAAACATTATAACATGGGGAAGCGGGAAATTGGTCCGGGCCTTTGGCCCTTTTTACTTATTTGTTTTATTTCTCCAATGTCCCAGGCTCCTGGACTCTTGCAAGGTCCACACTTACACGTGGTTGTGCATTGAGCAACGAGATAGGAAATGGTGGATTGGGGCCTTCGACCATTTTAACCATAGTGTCTCGTTATCCCAACTATCCTGAAGTCTTGAGGTTCTACCATGTAGCTCCGACCTTCAACCCTATTAGAGAAAACGTTATAACACCCTAAGCCTCCCGGAGTTTTGAACTCATGAGGTCCCATTAGCCATTAGGTCAAGCAACTATGCAATAGGGGGTGACATGTGACAAAATATGGAGATGACACGTGGCCCAATCAATGAGTGACACATGTCAAGTTCCATTTGGCACATAAGGTCCATGAAAAGCATGAACCAGGATGACACGTGGCACGCATAATATGGGTCCACGTCACCCTAGGTGACATCAACATGTTACGTCACTCCACGCTGACAGTCTCCGGGAACATCCTGCTTCTCCTACCAGTTGAATTATCCAGAGCTCTGAAGTCTCAACCTCTCTCCAATCGACCTTCCAATATCCTCTATCCAATGGTCAAGATAGGTCCACGTGGATCCTTAGATCTACGGCCTTCGTCACTTCATGACGTCGGCGTTAGGTGGTTTTTTTGTTTAGTTTCCTTTTTACTCTCGAAGTGGTCAGCGTCAGACTGACCATGGTATAGATCCAACAATCAAAGAGAGATCATGAAGTATCCTGGAATCGATGATCCTCGTCGCTTCATGACTTCGACATTCGAGGGTTCTGCCCATTTAAAACTCTTTTTCTCTCGGAGTGGTCAACGTTGGACTGACCATGATGTAGATCCAATGGTCAGGGGAGATCTTGAATATCCTCAGATCTACGGTCCTCATCGCTTCACGAGTTCGGTGTTCCAGGGTTCTGCATGTTTCACACCCTTTTTCTCTTAGAGTGGTCAACGCAGGATTGACCACGACGTAGATCCAATGGTCAGGGGAGATCCTAAATATCCTCAGATCTACGATGCATGTTACTTCGTGATCGAGAAGTGGATCAGGGTTTAACAAGGGGATGAATCCCACAATAACGGGTAAATGACTGCCAGTTGTCGGTCAACCGTCAAGTTACTGGTCTGACAGGTCGTCTTCGGTGCATTTAGGACATTGCAATGTTCATTCACCCCAGAGCTCTAGACTCTGGAGCCCCGAATAACTTAGCTCCTTTTTTAGTGTAGCGAAGGGTTCCATGGTCCTGGTTCTATGGAAATTTGTCAAGCTCCAGAGGCTACACTCCTAACTAATTCTCCTCTTCAACCTATGAAGTCTTAGAGTTCCAAAGGAGACCCATTTATATTATGTTAATTACAACTTAATGTAATTACTAATATTTATTATCCAGATGACTTCATAGGTCTAAACCTTCAGTGGTTTTAACTCATGAGGTCCATCACCCAAAACACTTTGGAGTCCCAAAGCTCCAAACTCTCGGAGGCCTAACTCCTTTTGGGTATGATTCAACGGCCCAAATCTATCCTTCTAGCTAGATCAACGACTATTGTGGCTTTTTTTGTACTTCGTGGCTCTGCATCCCTTCAACAAGCTAGGATTTAAACCATGGTTTTCATAGGTTGCGGCCTTTGTCTACATTCTACGAGCGTTATACCTTCTGAGCTTGCAAATACTTCGAAGGAAGTGTGGGCGCACTTCTTGTGCTTCTCCTGGAATTTAGAACTTAGAGAGTTCTTAACCTCTACACAACTTGCATAGGCTTTGTGCACCCTCACACTACCTCTCTTGAGCTTAATAGACCCTTTTTCTAGGAGACCCAAAACAAATGGAAGTATAGACATGCATACATGAAACTGTGCCTATGGTCAACAAAATCACAGTTTATTTCCTTTAATTTGAGCCACTACAGGGGGCTCAAGAATTTATTTGTACAAATCATGTTCAAACCATATAGTTCCTTGCTTAAATATGCAATTAAGCAAAATAAAGAAAAATAGTCTAATCATCAAACAAGCATGCACATCCCCGAAACGTTCACAGGATATTCAACTTTAATTTACAGTTATAGTTCAATTTCATAGGGTATGAGAATACTTATCTATTACAAGTGGCAACCATCCAACTGATTGTGGGTATTCACCTCTCTACCCAACCATAGGCTCAGAGGCATCCACTCTTAGCACTCTGGACACCCTCATGCCAAGCCATGATATCACTAGGGAAAACTCCTACAATTTCTCAAAGATTCTCTCTCTGTCACAGCCTCTGCGAGGTTTATTAGATGCTTCCTCGGCATCAAGGTCATGGCCCTCATATCTGAGGAGTCCTCTCTATGTTCTCTCTTGTAACCAGAACAATTTAATCTCACAGTTCTTCTCTAAACTGGATATTCTCATGTGCTCTCCTCTTTCTATCAACATATCCTAGTCGCACACCCCCTATGGGCATGGTCTCTTCTTGTCTGCCTTCGTGTGTATTCTTAAAAGCATTTTTCCTCCCATGGAAGGATTCTGGATCAATCCTCTTCCTTATGTCCGAAGGAACTTGGGTCAATTTGGGCCTACAGGAAATGACACTATGTGGTACTTTGGGCTGACAGTTTTCTGTCTCCTCTGTTACAACCTCCATGTTTCCATTCATTGGGGTAGTTAATTTTTCAACCACCAGTCCTTTTCTCATTAACTTATTTTCCCTTGGAATTAGGATGAGGCTTATTATTTCAACAAAGAGAATTTGGGTCATTTTGACATAATGAACCCTCTCTACAGTTTCCTCACTCTTTCCTCTAGTGATATCATGGAAAATACTTCAAGGCTTCACCCCCACAGTCAATTATTGGCAATATAAACAATAATACATTTCATTGTTCACATGCCATAGCATGGTAATCATAATTAATGATTAATTACAAGTTGGGGGAACAAAGGTATTACAATCCCCTCTTTCTTAAAAGGAACACCGTCCTTGGTGTTATTTCTCAGTAACACCTATCATACCTTTGTCATTCAACTGCTTCAGAAATACCGATCCTCTTTCTTAGTCAGGTCCTTTCTAGACCCTTGGCCTTCGTCACCTGCTTTCAATAATTTTGGAAAACAAGCAGATTAATCACAATTTCATGCACATCTTACTGTTGTGCAAAATTCAAGAGGAAAGATTTCATAATCTAACACAATACTTATATGTGCAGTTTGTGGATTTGCATCCATATGATTGTCTTGTTATCTTATCTCATTGTTTTTCCTTGACATACCCATTGTTTGCATGATCCCAATCAACAATTTATAAGAATTATCAAAGTCTCCTCTTCCTTGTGGTCACTCACCCTCCAGGCCTAGGCTCAAGCATCCCCTTCTATGATATACAGTCCCTCGGGCGATCCATATTGCCTTTCCAAGGATTTCTCACACAGGAAGAGTTATAAAGAATTCATTGAGCCTTACAATCGAGGTTTCCCTCATAATTGATCTGTCGAGGCGTCCCTCTAGCTTGTGTTACCACAACACAACATATTCTAGGGTGATCATGGCTTGCCACAAGATTCTCATGTCTCAACATTCTCCTCTTCTATGCTTTCCATCTTTGACAACCTTCATCTGTCCTTCCTAGATAGATCTTATTCGTCTCACCTATATCACATGTATACATAAATTATGAGATAGTATCATCAATTTCAAATTCAAATTTTTCTTGCAAATCTGTCACCCACAGATTTCCAAAATCCACATTTATTTCCAGATATGTTCTGCACAAAAACCAAATTCACACGTATGGGACTTTCCTTCCCATACTAGTTTGTCTCAATAGGAAATTGGTCTTCCTTATGGGCTTACAACATTTCCATATCCAATACCCTTTTATTCCTGCCATTTCAACATTCCTCAGCCAAACAAATTGTTAGTTTTCATGCACATTATATTTTCAAAACCATGCATACTAACAATCCAAGTCATTTTAATCTATGCAAGGGTACAAAGAAAAAGGAAATATCATTATTTATGTATGCATCCTTTCAACATACTAAATTTTCCAAATGAATCTCAAATATCGATTGACTTTAATCAATGTGAAAATATTCATGGCCACATTCATACCCAATGTACCCTTACATTGGGTTCAAGTTTGCCATACTTATGTAAAACACTTTGTCATGGTGTGTTGGAGCTCAACCAACCTCTTCACCATAGGTTTAATCATTTTCATTCACTCTTACAATAGGACTATGTGTTAATGTTTATGCCATTATTATAGTTCTTTGCATTTCAATAGATAAGAGCATAATAAGAACAAGATCACTGAGAAATACACATTCACAAGAGACACAACATTTATCCTGGGAAACCCTCTAGGGGAAGAAAACCTAGCAAAAACTTCCTTATCATAAATAGCTTATACAATGTTCAAGAGCTAACTCAAACCAATACAGAAAGTCCTCCCCAAGAGATGTGCCACCCTTCTTCTCCTCTCTCCAATTGGTAATTTGCAGCTTGCCTCATAAGCGAATGAGCAAGTGAGTTGTGTGTTTGAAGTGAGGCGCTAGCCTCTTATTTATATCAGACTAGCATGTGTGAAAGGTCACAACTGGTAGGGAAAACCTCTCACTCTGGGTGGGTAAACCCACCTTTAATTAATTCTGGGTCTTCCATTATAACTGTTGGGGCCGACTTCTTATTCTGTCCTTTGTAATTGTCCGATGACCAATCCACAAAAGGGGATTTGGTCCTTATACAATTACCGACATGATTAATCCTCAATGGGGATTAATCCAATAACAATAATAATAATAAGAATGCTCTTCGCAGTTACATTATTTCAACACTCCCCCTTAACAAGAAGGGTATTCTTCATCAGCATCAGGCGAGAGAGGTCTGCATCATTAGTGGCATATGGAGGACAGTATTGTCAATATCATCTTGAAACATTGACTAGCACATTTATGAGTCATCGAAAGTTTTCTTCATCAGGAGCATCATCATTCTCGAAAGAATGCTATCATCATCTGCATCAAGTATGTATCAGTAAAAATGATATCTCATCATAGCACTAGGCTGGCACATCACAGTACTACACTGGCTCAATGTCACAGCGGTTAAGCTGGTAGCTTAGTGTCAGTCACATCTTGCTTTACATCTAACAACTAGGTCAAATGCAAGGAACATCATCATCTCGCTTTACGTCTAACAACTAGGTCAGAAACGAGGAATCACAACGTCATGCTTTATGTCTAACAACTAGGTCAGAAGCATGACTCATCTTGATTTACGTCTAACAACGAGGTCAGAAGCAAGGAACACATCAACATCTTTATTTACATCTAACAACGAGGTCAAAAGCGAGGAATCATCTTGCTTTACGTCTAACAACTAGGTCAGAAGCAAGGAATCAGCGGCGCCATGCTTTATGTCTAACAACTAGGTCAGAAGCATGACTCATCTTGCTTTATGTCTAACAGCAAGGTCAGAAGCAAGGATCACACGACATCATGCTTTACGTCTAACAGCGAGGTCAGAAGCATGACTCATCTTGCTTTACGTCTAACAGTGAGGTCAGAAGCAAGGATCACATGACATCATGCTTTACGTCTAACAACGAGGTCAGGAGAATGACTCATCTTGCTTTATGTCTAACAGTGAGGTCAGAAGCAAGGATCACACGACGTCATGCTTTACATCTAACAGCAAGGCCAGAAGCATGACTCATCTTGCTTTACGTCTAACAGCGAGGTCAGAAGCAAGGAATACATATACTCCCCCTTTCAAGGAGGATCCTTTCGGACAATACCAATCTTATCTCGAAAGTGTTCAAACTTTACACGAGATAGAGGCTTAGTCAACACGTCAACAACCTGTTCATCCGTGTTAATGTACTGGAGCTTCAAGGCTCCTCTCTGTACCATGTCACGGATGAAATGATAGTGGATCTCTATGTGCTTTGACCTATCGTGGAACACAGGATTCTCTGTCATTTTTATGCAGCTTTGATTGTCACATAGAATCGCGGTTGCTCTCATCTCCAAATCAAATAGGCATGTCAGCAACTTTCGAATCCATATATCTTCGCAGCTAGCAGAACATATGGCAATGTACTCTGCTTCCGCTGTGCTGAGAGCAATACTGGATTGCTTCCTACTCTTCCATGAGATCATGGCTGATCCCAAACTGAAACAGCATCCGGAAGTGCTTTTTCTGTCTGCAATGCTTCCTGCCCAATCTGCATCAGTATATCCACTCAATGTGAAGTCATGATCTCCATCATAACTGAGACCATAATCCATTGTACCTTTAAGGTACCTCATCACATGTTTTGCAGCCACTAGGTGAACACGTTTGGGCTCTACCAGAAACTGACTCAAGGTGTTCACTGCAAAACAGATGTTTGGTCTGGTGTTCGTCAGGTACATCAACGATACAATAATCTATTTGTATAGTGTGGCATCTATCAAATCTGACGAAGTATCAACTAGCAGCTTCAGCTTCTCTTCCATGGGTGTATTCATGGACTTTCATTCCAGCATGTCAAATCTCTTTAAGATTTCGACTGTGTACTTCCCTTGATTAAGGAAGATCCTTTCTGGACTCTTCCATACCTCAAAACCTAAGAAGTAATGCATTAGGCCAAGGTCTTTCATTTCAAATTCTGCGGCAAGTCTTTGTTTACATTCAACGATGAGAATTTCTTCTCCAGTTAAGAATAAGTCATCCACATACAGTAGTAATATTACTGGTTCATTATCCATAATTTTGAAGTAGAGATTTGAGTTTGCTTTACTCTTGGTAAGCCTAAGCTCGTCAAGAAACTGTCTATACGGCCATACCAAGCTATGGGAGCTTGCTTCAATCCGTATAAGGATTTCTTCAATAGACAGACATGATACTTCCTATATTCAACCTCAAATCCTTGGGGTTGCGCTATATACACTTCCTCTTCGATAACACCATTCAGGAAAGTTGTCTTCATGTCCATCTGGTGCAGCTTCCATTTCATCTTGGCAGCAAGAGCTATAATGGTTGATCGAAGTGTATCTAGCCACAGGAGAGAATGTCTCTTCATAGTCGATTCCTTCCTTCTGGGAAAAGCCACGAGTGACAAATCTTGCTTTATATTTCTCAATACTTCCATCAGCAGCATGTTTTATCTTGAAGAGCCATTTTGATGATACCAAATCCTTACTTTTGGTCTGGGAACAATTTCCCATACATCATTCTTTATTATGGATTGGTATTCCTCTGTCATGGCATCTTCCCATTCCTTCTTCTGGATGGCCTCTTCAAAACATGTGGGTTCTTCATCAAGTAGATTTCACATCAAATCTGTGTAACTAGAGAATGGCTTT
>ML811257.1:328522-350919 GCA_009831015.1 Picea engelmannii | reverse complement strand
CCTGTCTCATGGTTCCTTCTGGAACACCATACTTCTCTCCATCTTGAATAATCTCTCTTGCCCAAGCAGGCTTTCTTTTATGGGAGAAGGTCATTTGAGGAGGTTCTTGAACTTCTGTGATATCATGATATTTAGGAGTCTCCTCATCAGGGGAAGCTATGACTTCCCTTACAGGTTCTGCAGCTCTGGGAACTTCCCTCACGAATTTTGTCGTCCTGGGATTTACAGGTTCCTCTTCATACATTTCTTCAAGATGGCATATTCTCAATTTCTTAAGTGCAACTTCTTCATCAAAGGTCACGTCCCTACTGATATCAATATGGCGATGACCAGGTATGTAGATTCTGAAGGCCTTGGATACCTCACAGTATCCCACAAATATTCCCTTCTTTCCAGAGGGTTCCAACTTGTTTCTTTTCTCTTTTGGTATATTAATAAACACTGGATAGCCAAATATTTTTAGGTGGCTTACCTCTGGCTTCTTTCTGGTGAACATCTCTTCTGGTGTCTTGAGCCCAAGTGCACTATGGGGCAATCAGTTCTGCACATAAACAACTGACATTGCTACTTCTGCCCATAAGCACATAGGAAGATCTTGATCATAGTCTTCACAGCTTCCAGCATGGTTCTGTTCTTCTGTTCATCTACACCGTTTTGTTGGGGATCTTGATCCCAACATCTTTGCATAAGTTCATGAACTCTTCTGAGGTATATTCTCCTCCATTATCTAACTTGAGTATCTTAATCTTCCTTACAAAAGGGTTTTCTATCAAGGCTTTGAATTCCTTGATCTTGCTGAACACTTCAAATATATCCAGGTCTTTTACGAGAATAATCATTAATGAATGATACATAGTATACATACCCATTAATGGAGGATGATGGCATTGGGCCACATACATCTAAATGAATGAGTTCTAGGACTCCTTCTGCCTTGTTGTCCCTCTTCAGAAACAAGTTCTTGATGTTCTTCCCTTGTGCACATCCATTGCATACGCCTTCATGATCAAACTTGAGTTCTGGTAAACTTGTGATAGTTTTACATATGTATGGTAGTGCCTTGTAGTTGATGTGAGATAATCTTCTAGAGTTTGCATGGATTCTTCAATAGCATGGGTCATGGCAACTTCTGAGTGACCCACCTTCTTCTTTTCCACTGATGATTTCTACATTTATGATCTCTCCTTTAGCATGTTGCCTTCTGCAACCTTTGCTATAGCTTCCTCATGTGACCTAGAGCAAGGTCAACAAAACAACAAGCAAGAATAATATCCTTCTTGATAATATAAAGAAATAACACGAACAATCATCACAGTAGCTCCTTTAGAGCTATCTCTTATAATTTATCTTAAGCAAAGATTAATGGTAAGGAATACAATACGAAATGAGGTCAACACTCTCATAGTGTTGGGACCAAGCATTCTTCCATGGCAACCTAGAACTAACACACGAGGTTTCTCCTAGAGGAGGTGTTAGTTGTATCAGGCAAATCATTTACCTCTATATGCTCACATGCTATTAAGTATAATACTTTACGATGACTGCTATCTCAATTATAGTCATCATTTTATCATGTGTACCTTTGAATCTTAGTAATCTTG
This sequence comes from Picea engelmannii, assembly GCA_009831015.1. Lineage (NCBI taxonomy): Eukaryota > Viridiplantae > Streptophyta > Pinopsida > Pinales > Pinaceae > Picea > Picea engelmannii. The sequence goes on along the minus strand of ML811257.1, from coordinate 349,318 downwards.
ATTAATCAAACCTGGAGCCTTGTCCTCAAGAATGAGTGCTTGCTTTTCTTCCAGGTCTCCTTCACTCAAGTGACGAGTGCTTTCTTCAACCTGTCTATTGTACTAAGACAATACGCTATCTTGATAGAAGGTTAGGTTAGAGGATAAGATCTATGATCAACTTTTAATCCTTCTAATAATTTGATCATAGCTTCAACATGCAACATTGATTAAGATAATGTCATGACAAATAGATGTATATCAGAATAATCACACCTGGGTTGCATCATTCCTCTGAATGTGTTGGATCTTGAGATCCTTCTGGATCTATGGAAAGAGATCCCTTCTCCTGCAAATACTCTTTAAGGTTTAACCATTAAACATATGTAAGTACATACCTCTGATAGCATTTGCAGGTAGTGGCTCCATCTGGTAGTGGCGGTAATCAACTCTTGAGATAACTTCAAGGGTGATTTCAACTGGTTCTACGGATGCAACTGCAACTGCAACTGGTACTGCAACTGCAACTGTAACTACAACTTAGGGTTTTATGAGGAAACCCTAATTTTTCAAACTTTGAATTTTGAAATTCTGATCCAGGGGATAGATGTGTTGAGCTGAGGCGAGTTAGCTGGTGCAGTCGAAATTTTGAAAATCCAATTTTTACCCCTTCAAATCTGATCTGCGGATTTCTAGACTGGTGCTTCTGGCTTTCTGGTACTTCTGGTACTTTGGTACTTCTGGTACTTCCAGTACTCTGGTTTTCTGGTTTTCTGGTACTTTTTGAAACTAGGGTTTCACTTTCCAGGAGATCTAGCCACTGAAAAGGTGCGCTCTAGGTGCCAAATTGATCCTTGGGGGAGGGCGCAGTTTTCTAGGGTGTTAGGGAGCTGAAAATACTCACTTTTTCAAAACCCTAATTTTGGGGTACGATAACAGTGACGTTTTTCCTCTTACAAATTGTGCTTTCTTCAAGTTGGCTCTGATACCATGTTAATGTTTATGCCATTATTATAGTTCTTTGCATTTCAATAGATAAGAGCATAATAAGAACAAGATCACTGAGAAATACACATTCACAAGAGACACAACATTTATCCTGGTAAACCCTCTAGGGGAAGAAAACCCAACAAAAACTTCCTTATCATAAATAGCTTATACAATGTTCAAGAGATAACTCAAACCAATACAGAAAGTCCTCCCCAAGAGATGCGCCACCCTTATTCTCCTCTCTCCAACTGGTAATTTGCAGCTTTCCTCATAAGAGAATGAGCAAGTGAGTTGTGTGTTTGAAGTGAGGCGCTAGCCTCTTATTTATATCAGACTGGCATGTGTGAAAGGTCACAACTAGCAGGGCCAACCTCTCACTTTGGGTGGGTAAACCCACATTTAATTAATTCTGGGTCTTCCATTCTAACTGTTGGGGATGACGTCTTATTTTGTTCTTTGTAATTGTCCGATGACCAATCCACAAAAGGGGATTTGGTCCTTATACAATTACCAACATGATTAATCCTCAATGGGGATTAATCCAATAAAAATAATAATAATAAGAATGCTCTTCATAGTTACATTATTTCAACACTATCATTCCTACTACAGGATGATCATGATCCCAAATCAGCACATATGAAACTAAAAGTTTCTCTTGAATGGACCCAAACATTCTTCCTTCATTAGTAACCAGGGTGCTAACACTCATGGCCACCCAAAATTATATTTTCCTTAACACCTCTACAATTCAAGTAGAGTATTGTAAGGTCCTCCTTCCTTAATGGGAAATCCATTGTCTTCCCTCTTATGCAAACATGCATTTCCTCAATGCATTCCATGCAATGTGATAACTATCAGCACCTTTATTCCCAATCTCCCTAGATTGGTCAATTACCCATGGTACTCCTTACTCATGCATTTTCTTGCAAGGATTATAACTCATCCTTGACTACCATAGAATTCCTCTCTCTATTATTCAGATTCTTCTTTCCTGAATCTCACCCTGCTTGGGTAGCAATGGCATACAATATCCACTCAAAATTATTCGCATATCATTAATATAATGAAATTTTATCAGAAGGGATTCTTACCAAATCCTTTTATACCTTATGCCATACATGAATGAACATTTGTATACCTTTTCTGGTTTCTAGCACCATTTTTTATGATTTTTATCTCATCAATAGTGCTTCATGGGGCTCCCAAAGTCCCCTCAACAATATTTCAACAACATCCTTCTCCCATTCATCCTCTGCTTTAATTTTTTCTACCATTGGTAACTGTCTTTCCCAATTGTTTCAATTTCTTTCTACACATGACATACATCACAATTGTATTAGTCGTCATGTAAAATAAAAATGCATGTATCATAACATTCCAATTTATAAAATAGTTTCAGATATGTCCTAGCATATGTTTATGCACTTCATCACATTTTCCTTAATGTTTTCATGAGTGCAACACAAACAATTCTCAATTGTTTTTATAATCATGCAATCATCATTACTATGGTGTCAAAACATTTATTTTCATCATCACACTAGTTTCTCATCCCAGAGAAAACATAATTTACAGCAAGAAAGGAGTTAAGGGATCTTCCCCTTCTTCTTTTTTTCCAACTCCTTCTACATAGCCTGGAATTTTTAGTCCAGTTGAGTTACTCCAAGGCCTCACTTCGCTTACCCATTCATGGATTTAACCAAGTTTATACATGTTTTTTCATTTTATGTTTTACCAGTTGTACTTGTCTCCACAACTGCTCTTTTAATGCTTACAACTCTATTAAGAAATTCATAGTTTTAAGGTGAGAGAAGTATTCCTCATTTTTTTCTTCTTTGCTTCTGCAATTTACTTCCTATTGGGATATCCATACTCTTTTCCTTGAGCATCCTTGGTTAGGCTCACCCTAACTTATTGGATACATCAACATGCTCTAATAGAAAACTTTTTGTTTATAATGAATCATGAAGATGTGCATTATGGACATTACCATTCGGTTATCAGAATAGTCAACATTCATTTGTTAGTCTTCCACTTATACATTTTGTTTTAGAATGCAATCCCATATTCTTATATAAGTAGGCTTGTAGCTCACTGCTTATTTCTCAGCAACCATTAAGGTTGTGATGTTTTTTATCCTGATAGAGTCTGTACACAGTTCCTTCACAAGGAACTCCTTTGGCATGCAACTTCCTTATTGCATATCCATCGCTATCTTTGATGGCCTCAAACTTGAGTTAGCTTCAATTGTTTACCAAATATTCCATAAGGAATATAAACATGCATCTTTTTTATGCATCCAACTTATTTATGCACACATATTCCTTTTTTTGTTAACTTACATCCATGATTTACTTAACCACATGCATAATCATAAGCCTATGTGTAGATACCATAGGTATATTTCATAGCTTACATACATATTTACTTTAAAATCATTCAACTCATGATTGTTCACAATCATTCTTATGTGATCCTCAAAGGCATAATAATGTTGTCTCTTATCATGAAAACATATCATCCTTGCTCATTTACTCTTTCATCTATTTATACTATCATTTCTTGATGGAATGGATCATATTCCCCTCAAGATATCATTCAAAACAAAACTTTTATGACTCTTTAGAATAGAGTCATCCATGCATCCATGGTATTCATTCAATCTTGGAAAGTGCAATTCATGCCTTACATTTCACTCATACATCATACATGTGCATCATTTTCACATTTAACATCATTCATTCATATCTATTCAATATTAATATCAATCCTTATATCAAGAAACCTTATGATGCTTTAAATCCATGCACTCAGGAATAAATAAACATATCTAAACATTCATCATGCAAGATCATTTCTTTCCCCCTTTACATGTAATTCATACACATGGACATATCAAAATTCCAAATCCTTCTCCCAAGGATCTTACTTCCATTCTCATAACAATTCTCATAAATACACTCAACATTGAGCTTCCCTCTCAGTTGAGAGCTTGAAATCATTCACACGATATCCACATGGAAATTTTAACATACATAGTCATAACTATGTCCCTCTTTCCATATGACAACAACCAGCAAGAAAGTATTCTTGCCTCTAGTATTATAAAATTATTCAACAACCTATAAATATTATCTAGGAAACTCCAACAATGCCCAAGGAAACAAGATAGCTTATCAAGCTTCTCTTTCATTCCTCAAACCAATTTTGGTTAACATATGTTTTTATCACGTGAATCCTTTTCTAGATTCCCTCTCATCACTACTTGAGCATATAAAGTCATACCTTATATGGATACTATAAACCTCTGGATGTCAATCTAACCCATTGGTCATCTAGAAGTGCTCCAACACTTCCCTTACCACATTTAGGATCAACATTTCATTAAATATTTTACCTCATTTATAATGAATTTTAATGTCTTATAACATTTGGACTATTTCCTTAAAGCCCAAATACAATTTTCGAAGTATGTTACTTACTAAGTATTTTAATACAGAACTCCATAGTATCTCTAGATCATAATTAGTCTTGGGTAGAAATTCCATCTCTTTCCTTTTAAAATTTTGTAGAGGTTCTAGTTGTTTTTCCTATTCTCAGTAAAACAAAAGATATGTTGTAAATGTAGATTAACATTAACCATTACACCCAGAATTCTTCCTTTTATTCAGCAATAGTCGGGGATGGAGGTCACTCTCCTCCTCCCAAATGAATTTTGGAAGATTAGTTTTCTATCCACCAAGCAAGGGAGGCTGTTGTGATCACTCGCTCAATCAATCCATATTTATGCAGATCCATTTATCAACTTGATTAGAAAAACATTTCCCAACAATTCCTACACTGAGAAACAACTTTGTTTCTCAGTTGCCTTCAGATCTAGAGAGTTGCACATGCTCTCCCTTTTTAGAAAACGATCACCAGACCCATTCCTCTTGCTTAGACACTCCATTAAGTTAACAGGGATACACTCTTCCCTAGAACAACCATAATATTTTGAACTTGCTCATGTCATTTGAGTTCTTCCATGAGGTTCATTCTTAGTCCTCATGACTTCTTTTATTTTACAAAGAGGGATTACCCCAGTACGAAGGTTTTCAGTTATAAGAGGTCAAGTAGGTTGATCTCACCTACTCCAATAAGGCCTCTAGACATGGATTATTGTTCTCCCAATTCCAAATCCTTCATTTAATCAACACTTTTAATTGATAGAGGCTTCATAAGCCCACTTTTTAGGTAATTTGTGCCACCTATTCAGTCCATTTTTCTTCTCGACTCAATTACTCCTTAAAATAGGTTTATGCCATTTGCATCCAAGTTTTATTATTAATACCCCTCCGAATAATCCCACTTTTGTAGGAATGGCTATCATTTCTCTAAAATAAATGATAGGCTTCGTCTGCTACAGTCTAGCATGATTCAATCTCCTTGGGTAAAATCCCAACTAAATTTTAATATGCATGCTTCTCCTCAAGGAACTTATGCAGATAATTTCCATACGGCAGTAATACTCTCAACGGGCTCATCTTAGCGTTGGTAAACTAGTCTTATGACTTTTATCCAGCCCATCTAGACATATGTTTGAATCATGCTCTGCTAGATAGCATAGGGAAAGGTGCCCTCTCCGTTAAATTTTTCTAAGAAAGAAAAATAATCACTTGACTCTTTCGTGAGCCCAAGTAGATCAAGTGTTGTTGCTTGCTCTAATACCACTTTGTCACATGCCCAACCCCTAAAGTACCTTTTTAAGGGATGGGACATCAAAATTTCACTTTTCTCAATCACCTCAAATCCCTGTAACTAGGGTCCCATTGTCTCTGGTTCGATGAGGTTTTTCCAACAACTATAAATTTGTACAAATATGTGTTCTAGATTGTAAGTTATGGCCCTTCAAAGTTATTTAAGCCTTCATTGACTAGAAAATCTCATAGCCACGTGGCTCCCTATCACCCGACACTCCACATCATCATAGGATACGAAGACTCTCCCAACCAGGAGTTGAAATTTGTCTAGCTCTTATAGGCCTACTAAGTTAATTAATCATTAACATAGAAAAATCCCACTCCTTATTAAATCTCCAAGGGCACTTAGGTTTATTATTGTTAGTTAACACCTAAGTCTCCAGACTTCAATGAAATTTCCTTGTCATGAATTTGTGAATAAACCCAATTCTCCTGAACGTCGGAGTTCTGGAGAGGGTCCCACTCATTTAATTTCTTATGTTTAAAACATTATAACATGGGGAAGAGAGAGATTGGTTTGGGCCTTCAGCCTTTTTTACTTATTTGTTCTATTTCTCCAACATCTCGAAATCCTGGACTACTACAAGGTCCACACTTACACATGGTTTTTCATTGAACGACGCGATAAGAACCGGTGGATCGGGGCCTTCGACCACTTTAACCATAACACGTCGGTATCCCAACTATCTCAAAGTGCCGAGGTCCTGCCACGTAGCTCCAAACTTCAGACCTATTGGAGCATATGTTATAACACCCTAAGCCTCCTGGAGTTCCAAACTCTCGAACTCACGGGCTCCCATTAACCATTAGGTCAACCAACTACGCACCAGGGGGTGACATGTGGCAAATATGGAGATGACATGTGGCCCAATCGACGGGTGACACGTGTCAAGTTTCATTTGGCACATAAGTTCTATGAAAATAATGAATTGGGATGACACGCGGCATGCATAATATGGGTCCATGTCACCCTAGTTGATGTCAGCATGCCACGTCACTTCGGGATGAAAATCTCCGGGAACATCCTTCTTCTCCTACTAGAAAAATTTCCCGAAGCTCTGAAGTCATGAACTCCCTCCAGCCGACCTTCCAATATCCTCTATCCAATGGTTGAGATAGGTCCACGTGCATCCTTATATCTACTTCCTTCGTTGCTTCATGATTTCGACATTCAGTGATTTTCTTGTTTAGTTTCCTTTTTACTCCCAAAGTGGTCAGTGTCAGACTGACCACGGTCTAGATCCAACAGTCAAAGAGAAATATTGAACTATCCTTGAATCGACGATCCTCGTCACTTCGTGATTTTTACATTCGAAGGTTTCTCCCGTTTAAGACCCTTTTTCTCCCGGAGTGGTCAATGTTGGACTGACCACAATGCAGATCCAACAGTCAAGGGAGATCCTCAATATCCTCAGATCTACGGTCCTTATCACTTTGTGATTTCATCATTCGGGGGTTTCACCCATGTTGGTTTAGTTTCTTTATGAGTTATACCTTTTACATGATTGATCCAGGTTCAAGTCTATTGGAGTTCCAGCAAAGCCTCTAAAACTATCAGCCCTCCTGGTAAACCAGAAGGCAACACGGTGCATAAAGTGCACTACACAGTCTCACCCGATATAGTCTTAATGGGTGTCTGCAATACTCAAGTGTTTGCAATCCAGGATTGAATGGAGATCTGAGAAGTGTGCGCAGAGAGTTCTCTTTAACTTATTAAATAAATATACTAACATCCTCATTCATGCAGGTATCCTCATTCATGCAGGTAGTATAGCAGATTCATTAATTAATTCATACATCATTCTAACTTCTAGTCATAAATGGTAAAAGAGACACATGCATTCAATCACATAACACAAGTTTTACCATGGTTCACCCCCTCCTGGTATACTTCCACAAAGATCTGGCTCTTAATCTCTTCTATTATGGCAGTTCCAAAACTACAATGCCGCGTGTTTTACAACTCATTCTCAGTCAGGTTGAGATCTATTATAAGGTGGACTAGATCACACTAGGCTCCTCATCCTGTGATCAAACCCTCAATATATACCCTCCTGTCCCTCTCTATAGCTCACCAATTAAAAAAATTGGATTGGATTACAGTAGTATTACTGACTAGCTATAAAAATAGGACTCCTTCCTCCTGTCATCACTTCAGACTAAACAACTACCCTCTTTTCTCTCTACACTACTCTCCTAGGTATCCATATAAATATGTTTTTGGCTCATCAGTCATTACAATGTATTACAAAAACCCTAACCCTAACGTCATTAGGTCTTCCATGCATGCACATGTTGCTCTTCCTTCCAACTATCGCTTTCCTTGTGCGTGCCTTTCCTCCCAAAATAGCCCTTATTTTCTGATTCGGCCTGCTTCCAACAGGCCCCCAACACTGACATGTGGCTCATTTTGAGCCACCTAACCCCTGTGTGCTTCGCCGATATCCCTTGTGATCTCTTGGAACTTCTCCATGAGTTCTATTGCTTGTGTTTGGGTCTACGCGGTATTCTCCTTGAGTGCATCCAATATCTACATCGGAATCGCGTCATTGACCATCCTTGCACATTCTTCCTAGGTTTGTGCCATATATGTTTTGGATTCCTCTCCCTGTGAAATGACCTCTGTTGCTCGCTCTTGGAGCATCTCCATTTGATCCCAGTGCTCATTTTTATGTGTCTGCACAACTATGAGTTCTGCCTATAGTCTTTTCATGTCCTACGGTCCTTTGACATGCTCTGTGATCGACATTGTATTCTACCTCTTCTTGAGGTTTTGGATAGATGCACCTATCCTTTCTCCTTCCTGGTCCCACTTCTAGACCTATTTATCCTCTTCTAGCTTCATCCAGATATGTGTTACTTTCTTGAACAAGTCGGTCGTCGCATGGACTTGTCATTCTATCTCTTGTACCTGTGTTGTTGCCTCCTATTTCCGGTGGGGTGGTAGGTGTGAGTTTCTCCCGGAGATTCTCAATATCATGTCGGTATTGATCGATTGTGTGCACAATCTCATCAATCTTCTCTGTCACCTAGGAACAAATTCAAAAAATAAGGGGCCCAATTGAGTGTGGTTCCCTCGGCACACTGTGTTGTAGCTACGACAAACCCGACCGAGACTTCCTCCTTGTAGCATTTCCTAAGAAAATTGAATGCCATAATTTTTGTGGCCATTCTTGTTGAGACGTCACTAGTTCACCTGATAAATATTTCGTGCGACCCCCTTTTGGTGTCGTATTTCTTCTTTATCTCCTCGATTAGTTCTTTCTCCTTTGTTTTTTCCTCTAGTAATTGTGTGCGATCCATGCCCCGTGATGGCATCCCTGTGATGTGTGCGATGAGCTCTACGTCTATTGAGACGAGCTCTTCCATCCATAGATATCTTCCATGTGTGATCTCCATTAGCTGCTTGACACAATTGTTTGCATACTGGCCTCTCCCAAAGTGTGGTAGGTCCAACAGACCTAGAATATCGGTTTTGGCCAGTCCTGCTACCTACTAGATTGGTTGATGAATTGGTTCCCCAAAGGGTCCTATACCCATAGTCTGTAGGTAGACTTTCTTAGCGAACTCTGGGAACTTGTCCATGTCCATTACATCATGGTCTGAGTAGCTCAACATTTCTACATATCCTAACAAATTTGTTGGTACACGTACCCCTTCTGGTATGCGCAGAAAAAACAATTGTTGTGGCAGGTTGTCTGTGTGGTGACCTAGGTACCGTCTGCTTGTCCTTTCATTATGGTGGCTGACTCGAGGTTCCAGCCTCCATTGTTCATTCTTAGACATACTCCTTTGGTCATCCAATGACATCTTCCATTTCTCCCTCCTGTGGTTGTTCTGACATAGCTGTTTATGATTCTTCTGGCACGGTCGTTTCTTCTTGGTTTGGAGCCGTCCCATTTACTCTTGGAGATTCTATAGGGATTTTGGGTTGCAACTGGCTTCCTGCATCCTCATTCTGTCAGCTTGTCCCCTCTTCCGACATATCAATGTCCATTCCCGCAGGTGTTGTCTGTTGGGTTTCTTCTTCAATGGGTGTGGGGATTCCCAGTGTTGTATCCGATGATGGGATTTCATCCACATTGATGAATTTTGGTGGTTGATATGGTTGTTGCTCGCTTTCCTGTGGTTGTGATTATGCTCTGGTACTACCTCGTGGTCATCTAGTAGTCTGGATTGGTTCTCCCAGTTTAGGTGGTGCCATGGTGGTAAAAACTTGTCGTTCGCCGAGCTCAGTATCCTCTGCAACCTCTGCAACATTCACTCTCTACTTTGTATTCTCTCTCGCTCTGTGCCTTTTCCAATTTTGCAATAACCTTTCCTCTCCCACGTCCTTGCTTTGTATCGGGGTTGTGTGAATCTTTTCGGAGACATTTCTGCGAGTATGATTTAATTGAACCTCTGGTTCCTTTGTAATTGACACTTATTTCCCTTGCTATCTCCAGTTGGCATGATTAATGCGACGTCCCTTTAGTCATTTCCAACTTTCAATTTCGATAGCCTCCATCAATTGATGCTTCTTTTTTCGTATCCACCTTTCCCTCTTGTTTTCTCTTTGAACTGATCGTTGGCATTGTCTCCATCTGCTAGTATTTTCGAGCATACGTGCTCCTTCTCCTTTTGGCGCATTGTGCCTCTGTTGGTACATTTTGATATCATGCACTATATCTTCTTTTTCTTTTCCCTCTGTGGGTGACTTTCAAGTTGTGGGTGGTCGACTATCCTTGTACAAATTCAGTTGAATCTCATTGATAATCCCTATGATTTATGCGTCTCCTAATTCCTTCAAATATACATCTCCCCCATCTGTGATGTTCTTTTACTTCATATGGTCCTAACCAGTGCATTTTGAGTTTTCTCGGATACTGAATGGATTTACTGTCATACATCAACACTAAGTATCTTTCTTTGAAAGTTTTCCTCTTGATATGTATGTCATGCCAAGATTTTTCCCTTGCTTTATGAACTTGTTAGTGGAACCGTGTTAGGACCCTATATTCCTCCATGATCATTAGTTGATTCAGCCTATCCTGTATCGTGCCTCGTTCTGTCATGTTTGTAATGGATGCTACGTGCAAACTAGGTACCAAAAATTCTAATGGCACCACTGCTTCTCATCCATATACCAATCTGAATGGCATTTGTCCTGTCAACTTATTGCATGTGGTCTTGTATGCCCACAATACCTCTGGTATTTTTAGGTACCAATCATCCCTATTGACATTATAGATATTTGTCAGTGATTTTTCAAGGATTTTGTTAAATGCTTCTACTGTTCCATTTTCCTGTGGGTGATATGGTGTACTCTTTTGATGATGAAATTCAAATTCCTCAATCATAGCCTTGATAGTACTGTTAATGAAGTGAGTTCCTTGGTCACTCATCAAAATCCTTGGGAAACCAAATCTAGTGATCACATGTTCAAATAGAAAGTGTGTTGTTGTCTCTGTGCTACAATCTTTGACCTGTGTTGCTTCCACCCATGTTGTCAGGCATTCAGTCGCAGTGATAATGTACATTGATCATGTCCTCTTGGTGGGTGGTTTAATTGGTCCCACAAAATCTATTGCCCATTTGTCGAATACCTGCAATGTCACATGTGGTCGCAGGGGCATCTCGTCCCTTCTATTGGGTTTACCAACCCTCTGACATACATCGCATCTATGGAAGTACTCTTTCAAGTCTTTGTGAATGGTTGACCACCATATTCCCACACACAATACCTTTTTCGCGGTCTCTTTGCCTGCGTAGTGTCCTCCTACTATTCCCTCATGGGATTCTACTAAAATCCTTGGTATTTCATGTTCTAGCACATATCTTCGCAAGATGCTATCTACGCCCATTTTGTATAAGTGTCTTGCAATCAATTGATAATATACAGCACAGACTACTAGGTTTTTCTTTTGCACGGTGTTATATTCTTGTGGTGCAGTCCCTATACTCAAGTACTTTATGATGTCTTCGAAGTATTCATCGACAATATAGACTGAAAATAACTGTGCGTCCAGAAATGTGTCCTCTAAATTTGTAGGTTCTTCTCCATTCCTGATCCTTTATAGGTGGTTAGTTCTTTCATTTAGCTTCCCTGGCTTGACTATTACCTCAAAATCAAATTCTTGAAACAACAGTAGCCATCGACAGATTCTTCCCCCCAACACTGGCTTGTTGACTAGGTACTTAAGTGTTGAATGGTCTATGAACATCTTGAATTTTTTTTGTAATAAGTAGTGTCTAAAATTCTGAAGCACGTAGATCATAGCTAGGCCTTCCCTCTCTGTAGTGTTATAGTTCTGCTATGATTCTGACAGTTTTCTGCTAGCAAATGCTATAGGATGATGCAATTCTCTTCCTCCTGGTTGCACCAAAATAACTCCAAGTGCTATGGCCGATGCATCTACATGTACGTGGAATGTCTTCTCCCATTATAGGAATAATAGTATGGGCGTTGTTACCATCTTTTCATTCAGTGTATCCAGACCGTGTTGAGAATCCTCATTCCACTGAAACTTTGTATCTTTCCTTAACAGTTTCTCCATTGGCGCGTTGATCTGCGCATACCCTTTTATAAATTTTATGTAGTATCATGTGTGTCCCAATGTCTCTCTTAGTTGTTGAACTGTTTTTGGTGGTGGAAGGTTAACGATTACTACAATTTTGGTAGGATGTACTAGTAACCCTTTATTGCATATCGTATGACCTAATAGTATCCCAAAAGGTGTTCTGAAAATGAACTTCTTGATGGTTAATGATATCTGGCACTGCCTGCATCTTTCTAACATCAACCACAAGACCTCTACATGGTCTTTCAACATGCTATAGACTATGCCATCATCTAAGTATACCTCTAAGAACTAGTGCATAAATTATTTTAAGGAAACTGTGACTGCTCTGGAAAATATTGTTGGTGCATTCTTTAGTCTGAATGACATGAATGTGTATTGGTAGGATCTCCATTCTATGGAAAACGTGGTCTTGTATCTATCTTTTGGTGCTTTCTTGATCTGATGATATCCTGAAAATCCGTCAGTGAATGAATAAACTTCATGTCCTCCTATGTTCTCCAACACTTCATCCATGAAGGGTGTAGGGAATGGGTCATGTAGGCATGCATAATTTAACTTTCTCAAGTCGACACATATTCTTATACCACCTTTTTGTTTCTCCTGAACTACCATCATGCTTATCCATTCAAATTCTTCTACTGGTTCTATGATTCCATATTCAAGCATCCTATCGATCTCAGCTATGACATTTTTCTTATATATCAGATTTAGTCTGTATGGTCATTGTTTGGTCGGTATTTCCTCAACTTTGAGTGGTATATTCATTTCACCTAGCTCTCCCACTATGCCCTTCATTTCTGTAAATGTTGCAGGGAACAGGTCGATGTACTCACGCAATAACTCTGTTATGATTTCCATTATTTGCTCATCGTAGTAGTCTCTAATGCTGGCCATTTTGGGATTCTCAACTATCGCAATGTGGACTTTCTTCACCTTGATCAGTGTAGAAATTACTCCTAATTATAGAGGTGGGCCTTCCACTTCTCATTCTCCTTCAGCTTCCTCAATCTAAATATCGCATGGGTCGTCTTCCTCTGGTACTTCTTCCTACACATGGTAGCATGACAATGGTTCTTTCACTGTCTGTCTGTGTCATTGTTGTTCCTCTGTTACGAGTTCGAATTCTAGTTCCTTAATGAATACCACCCCTCTTATCTGTTTAAGTGTTTCATATATGTTCAGGTTCTCATGCTCGAATGCGAAAGTAATTGTAAATTAATGTTGCAATACTATCTAACTCGTAGTTCCTCTGCGCAGTTCCTTGTTTTGTATACCATTTTTCTAGGATTCCCTCTAAGGTATGTACGAAATGATGAGGCCATTCTTATGGGGGTGTCATTTTCCACAATGCTCTACACTTCTCCAAGTGTTCCGTTGGTGCCCCCTATCCATCGTACTTCTATTGTTGGTTGCTTCTTTGTTCTGCACCAAACCTTATGTGTAGTAATCGCTTACATTGGTACCAATCCTTGATTGTTTCCTTGTGTATTCCCCACCATCTTGCAGGTGTGGCCTTCAATGCTATATCGAGTGTTGAGAGTCTCTGATATTCTAACACTTCATCTTCATAATGTGTCAAAAATGATTCTAGATCGTTTAACCCATGGAAACTGGGTGGTTCCCTTATCTCCATACCTACCCATCTTATTGCGCAGTCTATTCTTGTGCATCTTCTTGTGGACACTTCGTGTAGCCTCTATTGCAAGTTCTTTGAACCTGTATCTAATTCTAATGCACATGAATTGATGCTCCGCTAATTGATTATCCCATCTGCAGTTGGGTTTACATAATCCTCATCTCATGCATTTGTTTTGTACAACTGGATAATTTCCTCCAAGTCCAAGAAAGTAGGTTCTACAAAACTCTCCCCTTATGATGGGTCTATTGGTGCAATGACCCTGTATTCTCCTGACTCAAATGTCATTTTCCATGTCTTTAAATTGATTATGGACTGATTATAAAATGCCCAATCCAATCCCAGTAATGTTGTATATGGTGTTGTCTTGTTCCCTATCTCTATTACTTCAAAGTCATCTTTAGTGCACACTCCATCCAAGTCTATTGTCACTCCTTTCAGTCTCCCAATTGGTAGAACTCTGTGTTGGTTTTCTAGTTTCAGTTGAACGGGTGAATATCCTAATGTGGTCTCTCCCATACATTTCCATGTCTTCTTGGGTAATACATTGACTTCATATCCTAGATCCAGTATGATATCTCCCATGTTGAAATCTCCGATGTTGGAATTCAACTTGAACTCCCTACTTGTTCTTCTCCTTGTATGTAGGTGATTAACTGTTTTTTGTTCTAGTTTTCCTTCTATGTCTATGCTACATCTTTCTAACATAATTTGTAATATTTTGACAGAGGATGGATCATTTAATATTTTTAAACATGATTGTAAAAAGACTTTGATTGTACTTACTTGTCCAAGGGGATGAATTTCTTTGGTATGATCCAATGATGGAGGCATATTATACTCTGGTACTTCCTTGCTATGTTGCGCAATTGAGGTCGACATGGTGTCTAGCTTCATAAATTCTTGTTTGGTTTATTAAATGATTCATTCTCGTTTTGTGTGTCAAACTATTTCCTTGGTTTCACATTCTTCTTCACCCACTGATGTTGTATTGGCTCTTGTTGGACTGCGTCGTTTCCTATTTTATCTCTTCCGCGCATAACTATGTTGATGTTTATTTCGTCATCCCTCGCTTCCGCTGAAATCCATTGAACATTCTAGTTGTTCTGATTCCTCTTTTCCTGGATCTTCCCTAGTAACGTAGGACATTATTTCATGTTGTGATCTGATGTTCGACAATACATACAAGTTGCTGGTGGAAGTGGACATTCTCTTGCAAAATTTCATGTTTATTGAAATTTTTGACATACAATTGGTCCTATAACTCTTCCAAAGCCTCATCTTTCTCGGCCTCTACCTCTGTAGCCAAATCTATCTCCTTGTGGTGTGTTATACTAAGGCGTCTGATTATACTATGCGGTATTGTAATGAGGTTGCATTGTGTTTTACTGTGGTTGCACAGTATTATATGGTTGTTGCACAGTATTATAATGTGGTTGTGCAATGTTGTATGGGGTTGGTACTTGTTTAAACTGAGGTGCATATTTCCCGGTCATCATTTCTGCCTGCACCCTATATGCATCTGATGTTCTCTCTCTCATCAATACCATAGTTCTAAAGTCTTTGTCATCATGGCCCACTGACTTGCAAAAGTTGAAATATGAACTCTTTGGGACTGTCTGGTATTTCTACATCATTGGGAAGTGATATGGGTTGTGACCCTGTTTCTTATAGATTTCGCACCATATTCCTCCTGTTGGTAATGGATTTGGCATCCCTGCTGCCATATACTGCATGAATGTTGGAGATTCATTCTTATGGTGTCCTTTCGTCCTGCATGTGGTACACCAAATGGATTCTCGTTTGTCCTTACTTTTTTTCTAGTTTAGATGGAATTTTAAGTTCTTCAAATCCTCATTCATCTCTTCGATGGCTGGATTCATCTTCTGATACTAGTTTTCTTCCAGTTGCAGGGATGCCTGCAGAGCCTATGCCTATGTCTAAAAAAAAATTTCTCGCAGTGGATATTTCAAGTGTCGTAGTAGTGAATTGATGAACATATTCATGTGTTGCATATCTATCATGAGATATTTCCACTTTCCTTTCAGTCTCTTGAATATTTGTTCAATCTTCAATATGGATTCTCCTTGTTTCTGTCTAATTTCTATCATCTCGTTCATGTATTGGTCCATTTGTTGGTTTAATTTCTTTCGGAGTTATACCTTTAACATGATTGACCCAGGTTCAAGTCTACTAGGGTTCCAACAAAGCCTCTAAAACTATCGGCCCTCCTGGTAAACCAGAAGGCAACGCGATGCACAGAGGCACTGCACAGTCTCACCCGAGATAGTCTTAATGGGTGACTGCAATACTCAAGTGTTTTCAGTCCAGGATTGAATGGATATCTAAGAAGTGTGTGCAGAGAGTTCTATTTAACTTATTAAATCAATATACTAGCATCCTCATTCATGCATGTAATATAGCACATTCATTAATTCATTCATACATCATTCTAAAATCTACTCATAAACAATAAAAGAGGTTCATGCATTCAATAACATAACATAGGTTTTACTGTGGTTCATCCCCTCCTAGGCTACGTCCACAAATATCTAGCTCTTAAGCTATTCTATTATGGAAATTCCAAAACTATAGCGTCACGCACTTTACAGCTCATTCTCAGTCAGGTCGAGATCTATTATGAGGTGGACTATATCATATCAGGCTCCTTAGCCTATGATCTAACCCTTAAGATCTACCTTCCTGGCCCTCTCTACATCTCACCAGCTTACAAAATTGGATCAGATTACAGTAGCATTACTGACTAACTATCAAAACATGACTCCTTCTTCCCGTCGTCGCTTCAGACTGAATGACTACCCTCTCTACTCTCTCCACTACTGTCCTAGGTATCTATATATATACATTTTTTCCTCATCAACCGTTACAATGTATTGAAAAAAACCTAACCCTAATTTCGTTAGGTCTTCCATTCATGCACATCCAATGCTCTTCCTTCTATTTGTCGCTTTCCTTGTGCATGCCTTTCCTCCAAAAATAACATTTCTTTTTTGATTCAGCATGTTTCCAACAACCCGTTTAACACCCTTTTTCTCTCGGAGAGGTCAACGTTGGACTGAACACGACGTAGATCCAATAGTCAGGGTAGATATTGAATATCCTCATATCTATAGCTCGTGTTACTTCGTGACCAAGAAGTGGATCGGGGTTTCACAAGGAGATGAATCCCACGATAACAGGTAAATGACCGCCAAGTGTTGGTCAACCATCAAGTTACTGGTCCAGCAGGTCATCTTCGGTGTATTTAGGATTTTGCAATATTCTTTCACCCCGGAGCTCTGGAATCTCGGAGACCCGAATAAATTAGCTCATTTTTTAGTGTAGAGAAGAGTTCCATGGTCCTGGTCCTATGGAACTTTGTCAAGCTCTGGAGGCTACACTCCTAACTCATTCTCCTCTTTGACCTCCGAAGTCCCAGAGTTCTAAAGGAAACCCATTTATATTATGTTAATTACAACTTAATTTAATTACTAATATTTATCAACCAAGCGACTTCATAGGTCTAAACCTTTGGTGGTTTTAACTCGTGAGTTCCATCACCCAAAACACTCTAGAGTCTCGAAGCTTCGAACTCCTAGAGGCCTATCTCCTTTTGGGTATAATCCAACAACCCAAATCTATCCTTGCAGCTAGATCAATAGTTGTGTCTCCCCTTCCTTTCAACAAGGGATTTAAACCATGGTTTTCATATGTTGCGTTCTTTGTCTGCATTCTACAAGCCTTATACCTTTTAAGATTGCAAATACTTCGAAGGAAGTGTGGGAGAACTTCTTGAGATTCTCCTGGAATTTATAAATTAGAGATTTATTAACCTATACACAACTTCCATAGGCTTTGTGCACCCTCACACTACCTCTCCTAAGCTTAATAGACTCTTTTTCCAGGAGACCCAAAACAACTAGAAGTATAGACATGCATACATGAAATTGTGCCTATGGTAAAAAAAATCACAGTTTATTTCCTTTAATTTGAGCCACTACAAGGGGGCTCAAGAATTTACATGTACAAATCATGTTCAAACCATATAGTTCCCTACTTTCTTAAATACACAATCAAGAAAAATAAAGAAAAACAGTCTAATCATCAAACAAGCATGCACATCCCTGAAACATTCACAGGATATTCAACCTTAATTTACAGTTACAGTTCAATTTCACAGGGTATGAGAATACTTATCTATTACAAGTGGAAACCATCCAATTGAATGTGGGTGTTCGACTCTCCACCCAACGGTAGGCTCAGAGGAATTCACTCTTAGCACTCTGGCCACCCTCGTGCCAAGCCATGATATCACTAGGGGGAACTCCTGCAATTTCTCAGAGATTCTCTCTCTGTCACAACCTTTGTGAGGTTTATCAAATGCTTCCTCGACATTAGGCTCATGGCCCTCATCTCTAAGGAGTCCTCTTTCTATTCTCTCATGTAACCAGAACAATTTAATGGCTCGATTCTTCTCTAAACTGGAGATTCACACACACACTCCTCTTTCTCTCAACATATCCCGATCGCACACCCCCCTATGGGCATGGCCTCTTCTTGTATTCCTTTGTGTGTGTTATTGCACACATTTTTCCTCCCTAGGAAGGATTCTCGACCTGTCCTCTTCCTTCTATTAGAAGGAACTCGGGTCAATCTAGGCCTACAGGAAACTACACTTTGTGGTACTTCGGGATGATATTTTTCTGTCTCCTCAGCCAGACCCTCCATGCTTCCATTCATTAGTTGATTGTTCAACCACTAGTCCTTTTCTCATTAACTGATTTTTCCTTGGGATCAGGATGAGGCTTATTATTTCAACAAAGATAATTTGGGTCATTTTGACATAATGAAACCTCTCTACAATTTCCTCACTCTTTCCTCTAGTGATATCATGGCCAATACTTCAAGGTTTCACCCTCACTATCAGTTATTGGAAATATAAACAATAATACATTTACATTTTTCACATGCCATAGCATGGTAATCATAATTAATTATTAATTACAAGCTGGGGGAAACAAGGGTATTACAAAGAAGCACTAGAAATTGAAAAAAATCCTCCAAAATGACTACAAACTTAGCCAATCTTAGAAATATAACATTCATCATCTTGATCATTAACCCTTAATTTTTATTTTATATTTTGATTTCTTTGTTATTTTTATATTTACATTTATTTATTACTTTTATCCCCTACCCTAATTCTTCTTCTTCTCCCCCTAAATTAAACTTCCAATTTAACTCTTTTTTACCTATATATTCTCCTTTTTTTTAAGATGACCTTTTCTTTACCTTTTTTATTAATTTTGAAATTTTCTTTATTTTTGAGTTTGATATGTTTTATTATCATTTATCTCCCTTTTTTATTTTATGTTTTAGATTTTTTTTTAATAAAAAATCTTATACTTGAATTTTACATTGACAATCAATAGTCAATATTAATCAACCATCCAACCACTACCTTAATATTTTATCTTTATTTTCACAACAGTTCCATACTTTTTCAATCATTATTTACAACGGTTATTTATTATTTTAGCCCTGTAAATATAAGACTCTCCACTCTTTTGTACGATTTCATATTTATCCATTCCTCATGAAGGGTGTAGTGTCCACCCAAAATATTGGACAATTTGAAATATTTTACATAATTCATTTCCATAAAGTTTATGCATTATGAGGCATATGTGTTTACATTAATAGGTTACTAGAAATGATATCCACAAATGTGGGGAAGCATCCCTTCAATTTTCCACAAGTGTTTTTTTGGAAAATGATTATCCAAAATAGTGGATATGCTTTATTCAAACCTCATTTGATTGAGGCTCACTATTTGTTGTTTAGCATCATAAAAATCCATTCCTAAAGGAGTGATGCCCCTGGTCACGAGTTGGAAAATGTGGAGTAAGGAAACTTGTCACCATTCAACAAAATCGGAGGAAAATGTGGGTAGGAAAATGTGGAGTGTTAAGAACCAAATATCAATATAGCATAGAAAAACCTCAGAAAAAGTACTCAACGCCTTGAAAAAGAGATAATTTCAGATAATAAGCCTCTTCGAGGGGGCAACCTCCTTTTACCCCACTTAAATGTTCAAGTACAAGATGATTCAAAATGAAAATGTCTCCTCGTTATATATAGGAGACTAGGAGGTATAATTACAACTAATGGCCTAAAGCTGACATAAATAAAATAACATTACTAATATAATATAACCCAATTAAGGGGTAATGAGCCAATATTAGGGCTTAACATACCCCTCCCTTGAGACAAGTGTTGTCCACAACACTTGAGTAACTCTGGATGCTTTTGTATAAAAGACTCATCTTCCCAAGTGGAATCTTCAGCCGATAGTTTCCTCCATTTAATGAGATACTTTGAAATGGATCTATTCCTCAGGTGGTGAATTCTTGTGTCAGTGATGGCTTCAGGCTCCAATATGATTTTTCCTTCCTCGTCAAGTTATGGAAATATAGTTTGAACTGGGATCTTATTGCCTATAACCTTCTTTAAGCATGAAACATGGAAAACTAGGTGTACTCGTGAAGATGCAGGCAGTTCCAATTTGTATGCCATAGTACCAATCTTTTGCAACACCTTATAAGGCCCATAGTACTTTGGTGATAATGTATTATCCTTCTTGGCTTTCTTGAGGGACATCTATTTGTATGGTTGTAGTATTAAAAATACCCAATCCCCTACTTCAAAACTTCTTTCACTATGATGTTGATCTGCTTGTTGTATCATGCGATTTTGTGCCATGGTTAGGTTGTCCTTTAAGATTTGGAGAACTTGTTGTTGATTCTTGATGTGATCTTCCACTGCTTGAACCTTAGATTTTTCTTTTAGAGAAGAAGTGATGGAAGGAGGGTGGTATCCATAAAGT
>ML811257.1:295072-325980 GCA_009831015.1 Picea engelmannii | reverse complement strand
TGAATGTTATCCTTTAAAGTTCCTATGAATACATCAATCAAGTGCTCATCTGGAATATCGGTTACCTTTATATTCGATCTTTGGAAGTTCTCAATGTGCTCGGTAACTGAACCCTTTTGCTTGAGATTTATCAATTGGCTAAATAAGGTACTGCTCCTTGTATCCTCATAGTGTGCTATCATTTCTTTCATGAAAATTGTCCAAGTGACGAGTGATTTGCGAGAACAAATCCATCGATACCATACAAATTGATTAGGTGCTAAATATAAATAATCAATTCGTACCTTTTGTGTATGTGGCACATTATGGAGATCAAAGAACATCTAAAGTATCCATGTGATTGGGTCCTTGCCATCAAACTTCCTCATATCAATATTAGGAATGTGGTTGGTCTTCAAACCAAAGTTGGAGTTTCTCCATTTTTGATTCACCTTCCTTGTGTCCTCATCATGAATTTCATGGGATGCATTTTCACTTTCAGGTGTCTTCTCTGTTACAAAATTTTTCAATAATTCTGTGATCTCCCCTTTTAAACCATCCATCTTAGTATCCAACTTAGCTTCCATTGAATCCATCTTCTTTTGTAGTTCATTTATGTCCCTAGGCATTTCTTCACCTTCATCAAGAGTCCAAGTAGGATTTTATGGAGGCTTTTTTGGTGTAGAAGTTCCCTTTTTTGGTGGCATGTTGGCCAAGTATCACTTTTGAACCTTGATTTTGAGGTGGTTCTGCTAGACAATATTTCTGTAAATATCCTCCGGATTTTAGGGTCTGAAACATTACAGAAATTTTTTTATAGAGAAAAATTTGCAATGACTCAGTTTAGGATGATTCCAGAACCCTATCTTGTACAAGTTGTATCTCCAAAATTATAAGGCCTCAAGAACTTAATTTTGAACCCAACGTACCTTGATCCGTCTACTAAATATCCTCCAAGTTGTTCCTTCTGAAATGTTGTAGAAAAAAAGTTATAGCGAAAATGTTGAGGTGTCTCAGATGTAGCAGCGAAACCCCAAGACCTTGAGCTTTGATACCATATGTTAAGAACCAAATATCAATATAGCATAGAAAAACCTCAGAAAAAGTACTCACCGCCTTGAAAAAGAGATAATTTCAAATAATAAGCCTCTTCGAGGGGCAACCTCCTTTTACCCCACTTAAATGTTCAAGTACAAGATGATTCAAAATGAAAATGTCTCCTCCTTATATATAGGAGACTAGGAGGTATAATTACAACTAATGGCCTAAATCCGACATAAATAAAATAACATTACTAATATAATATGCCCCAATTAATGGGTAATGAGCCAATATTAGGGCTTAACATGGAGTAAGGGAATGCTCCACCATTCAACAAAATCATATTATTTTACTTGAAGACCAATTGCAACACTCAAGATGAAGGGATTGTAGTGTTTTGATTGAAGGTAGATACCATCTTTGGTATGATTTCAATTCATTAGTTTAAATAGGGTGATTCAATCATTGGGATGGTAGACATGTGGAAAACCATCGTTCAATAGGTCAATGTCAAGTCAAGCAATACAAGGTTGGGTCATGATCATGGTAGGAATCAAGACAAGTTGTAAGGTATGGCACAAAGGGAGATCATAGAGATTAATATAAATGTGATCACAACAACCTAGATGAAGGAAATTATAGTGTTTGGCATAAATCAAATCATGGTTTGAAATGAAGGATGTTATAGCCCAAACTAACACCCTTTGTGAGGATGCAATTAGGGATAAGCCCAATATGGGAAATGCACCACTGTCACCTTAGTACATTCTCCCCTTCACTTTAATCTAGCTCCTAGAAGCCATGGGGGGTATCCCAATCCTTGGAAGAAAATATGTATAGTACCCCTTTGATATGGTTCACTTCAAACTACACACCTCAATACATGTTAGATACACCAGTGCCAAAGTAGCCAAATGCCTTGATAATATTCAACCAAGTAATAGAAAAAAAACTACTATAATGTCATCAGGGTTAGGATTTTATTATGAAAATTTTGAGATATTAAATAAGAATGCTACAATAGAAAATAAACCAACATTGTGATATCACTCTCTAAATGAAGAAATATGTACCTTTTATCGTACTAGAGTGGGATGATTTTACACAAATCATGAGAGAATGATGTACCTGAGTTATGACTTGATTGTATGGTTTAAAATGAAATCTTTTTTTTCATCCAAAAATTCCAAAATATGATTTATAATATTAAAAAAAAACACAGAAAATGCACATTTTGGGTGAGTAAAAGCACCCCGAGAGTACCAAAAAGCACTTAGTATGGTGATCCTTGGGTACTTTAGATATGGTAATGAATAAAAAAATGAAAAAAAATCCTATAAATGATTAAATTCAAGTACAAGAGAATAATAACAATGAAGTTAGCTCACACTTGCAAAAATAGATGGTGAATCCCCCTAGGGTTTCACCGAAAATATCCAAAATGAAATATAACATCAATGAACTACTTAGGAGATGAATTTAACCATTATAAAATGTGTTATATATGCTTTATAAACAATACACAAGTGAAGTATAATCTAGAGTAGGGTTAGAATGCACCTTTTAAGGTTAAACCCGAGCTTTAGGGTTTCACCAATTTTGATTTGAATTGTTGTAATCTAATTTCCAAAATTAGTAAGCACCCTAAATCAGCCACAAAACGTTAAATAAAACCTCGAAGAGAAATACCAATAGGGCCTATTTTCCTTCTTAGGGTTAGAAATTAACAATGAAGCATAATTCCATTGATGAAAATGTCTAGAAAATGAAAGCATTTACCATTAGCTTTACTCTAGAAAATGAAATAAATATTTTTGATAGTTTATCTTTTGTATTTTTTTGTTTTATATGACATAAGGAGAAAATAATTTGATTTTAGGATTTTTGGTTGGTGAATGTTGGGAGTTAGGACTTAGGCTTCTCTCCACCTAGGGCTTATGGGGTCAAGAAGTATGTCCCTCTAAGAATTAGTTATCAACATTTATGGATTAGAATTAGACTAGGGGTACACGACTAGTAGTCTCTTGTATAATCAAGAAAAACCATGAAAACCAAGGCCTTACAAGAAGGGTTTCCCTAGGGGAATAAACTTCACCAACAATATCAACAAAAGACCTGAAAAGAATACTTAAAACCCTTTCCAAGGAGTATAGAACTAATCAAGACAAGATATAAGCACTTAATAAATCATTTTAGTAAAGAAGGAAGATATACAAACCCTAGACGTCCTCTTTCCAAGTAGTTGATAACTCCTCAATGAACTGATCTTGCTAGTTTATGTAGAATCTTTAGAATTCACAATAGTCTTTAAAAAATATTCCAAGAAGACTAACCAAGAAAGTTGGAGCTCCAATAATTGACACCGAGAAAACACCAAGTAAATATCTTCTATTAATGGATCCAATAATGATCTTCAACAACTCACAACCATTTGGAAAGATAAGAGTATCTTTATTTATATATGAACCTCACAATTCCTTCCCATTCTTTATTCCCTAAATAAAGTAGAAGGAAATAAAATAAAAGTGACTTGTCATCCACATAATTTTAAGACTAAGTTAAATTACAATTAAATGATGATTTACATGCTAGAAACCCTCATAAAAGGGGAAAACCTCCACAAAATGTGCTCAAAGAATTCTCAAATAATGTCCATAAAAACTTGAAATGTGTCTCCAAAGCATGACCATGTCCATACCTAAGTTCAAGGAACCTCTGTGAAGCATGGGAGTGATCCTCCAAGTGAAACAATGGGTCATAAAAGCATCAACAAAAATAATGACATCAAGCTTCTAAGAGGGTCGATTTGGCTCCAAGCTAAATTTTTTCATCAAAAGTGACTTTGGGAGGCCTCAAAATATGTAAAGGAAGGATACTTGGCCAACCTAGCTCCAACATCCTCCTTCAATCAAGGAGGCATCCTTACCCCAAGTCAAATAAATCCCTTCTAAGTGGACAACTTCTTCCATTTGTTCAACAAGTAATCAAAATTCTGATCAAAATCCCCTCCACATAGAAAGGGATGAGTTTCATGTCATCATATTCAAGGGAAAAGTCACTTAAGTGACCTCCACATCATCCAAGTGGTTCAAAATAAACCCCACATCTATCATAAAGTGACCCAAGATACGTTGGCCCTCCTTTAGTGAAGAAAATGATTTTAAAAAAGTGCCAAAGGAGGGGGACATTCTTGAATGTGATACATGGCAAGTGTAGAGGAGGCCCATGTGGAGAGAGTGTGACCAATGCCTCAAAATATATGAAATTTCCTCTAGAAATGTGACACTGGATGATCAGGTGCTGAGTCATCTCCGATGGCCAAAATGTTAGGGACCTAACCCCTCACGTAGGTAGAATAATATGCTCCGATGTAATAAAGGTCAATATTAATAAGGCCCAGCAATAAGGAAGAGTAAGTCGAATGTAAGAAGACCTAATAGAAGCTTTCGCTTCTAGAAGGATCTTCCTCTAGATGGTTCTTTTGATATACATATTTAGTATAAATAGGAGTTAGGCCCCCATAAATCATGTATCGTAGTACATCCACCTCAGAATGTCCACATACCTACCCAAGACACAAATTCCTAAATTTAGAGGGAGTTACCACCTCCAAGTGGTATTCATATGAAGAAATAAATCCAAGCACCATAAGAATGGGGACTACAAGGACATTCCATGACCATCCACCTAAGGCGATTTGGGTAACCTCTAACCAACACTTGTACATCAAGTCATCTCATCATGGCCACATACAAAGAAATCATCACACTTTGATCACATATCATGAAAAAATGTAGGGTACATTGCAAAGAATATGGGGTGTAACAACTCACTCCAACTTGGGGACACCGTCTCATATCAAGAGTGCATGAGAACTATGAAATATTCCATAAACCTATAGACCTAGAGAATTATAACAAAATGGATATTAAATGTAAGGGAGGGGAAGACACAAGTTTGTTTTTCCTTCCTTGAGATAAAAATAAATCCAAGCATGAAATGAAAGGAACGAAGTATATAATGTCAACCCTTAGAGAAATTCATACAATGTAATCATCATTTCCTTTATTTTAAAAAGGATAAAATGTAACACTCAATAAAATGAAACACACAAGTAGCTTATGTCAGAATACTTACTACAGTACAAGGATGCCCCAAAGGAATCATGTATTACCTTGATAAAACAATTTCAAAGTTGCCCATTCACGGGAAAGGGTAGTTTTTCACCATCCAAATGACTTAAATAGAAATAATTAACACTCTTTGTATTTTCTTGACTATGTATCAAGAGTTCAAACAGATGTCTTCATTTATTTTCAAGCTCGATTAATTCATTAATTATGTCTTGCATTGTATCCAGATAGCAGGGATAAGTATAATGTCTTTTGGGAGCAATGATTCTTGCTTCATACAATTTCGACAATTCTTTCTGAACAAGAGGGACCAAAATTTGTCTCAACTTCTGTCAAAGTGTATGGAGGCTTCCTTCAAGGATATGGTGTGTTGAATTACATCTCGCTTGTAGGCCTTCAAACCATCATGGTGGAAAGAAAACTTATCCCAAAATTTTCTGATGAGATTTTCCATTTCCTTTCTTTCATTTCCTGATATTCCTTCATTGATATCTATCATCTTTGGATCCTTGATTGATCCAATATTGAATTCCTTATATTCATTGGGCTTAGTCATATTTCTTCTCTTTGTACCTGTCATGTCTGTCAAATAAAGCTTCAAGAGATACAAGTCTTGTTGGGATCCTTTTTCCTTCATTTCTTCCTTTGAACCTTTTTATCTCCAATCAATCTGGTTCTCGGTAATTCATTGCATCATTGCAGAGGAGATATAACACATCGAATATTTCATTCAAATCCCTTGATTCAGCTGCTTGGGAATTTTCCATGTAAAATTTCATCTTCCACATGTTTTCTTCTTCCTTGGGAGCTAATTCTATTGTAAGCATGGTATAGGATCTAAGCTCTTCAAAGCATAACAATTCATTCTTGGGGTCCCAAGGATCCTCCACATGATACTTCCTCATCGAGTCTCTATGTAAGATGACTAGAAAACACTGAGAGTTAATAATAGTGGCATATGATAAATCCAACTGAATATTTCCTCCAGGTTCAACGACCCACTTTCTTGATAGAATCATTCCCCAAGCATCGGGAACATCAATTACCATTACATCCATCACTAAATAAATGTATTGATGAGTGGATAATAAAACTTGAAGGTCCTTGATTATCCACAAAATTTTACTTCTCTAGAGTCCATGGCACAAATATTCATGTATGGCCTTGAAATATTTAATCCCAAATATTTCATCACCTTGAGAGACATCATATTTGTTGAGGCTATGGATTCCAACATACAATTGTGTAAGAACAAGTCTTCCACTATCAATGATATGAAAAATGGTTGGATCTTTAGATTGTTTCTTATTTTGTGCATGGTTTGGAAAATAATAATTGTATCTTCACTCTCATTCGAAAGATGAGTTGCTTGACTTGTAGTTTCAAGTCCCAAAACATTTTATGTGATGCTTAATGGAAGGTATCTTTCCTAGCTCGATGATAGGAACAAGAACCTTGGCATAGTTAAACCATTTTATTACATCCAGCTTCATGTTAAGATAATTTCTTGTTGAAAAATAACTTTGTGGTATCTATGTACTGGGTTTGACTAGCCTTTTAATATGATAACCCTCTCTGAAATCTTGGAAGGTCCTGATTGATCTTCCAAAGGATTATTCTTCTATCTATAATAGACCACAAATCTTCTTTGAAGAATTTGATTTATCTCTTCCTGAGAAGGCATCTTCCCAAATATTTTGTCATCTCTTTCCTCTGCATCTTCCATTGGATGCCAATATTTCTAATATTGTCCATCAAACATATTATTTCATATGTCCAAGGGTGGCTTGCTACTTTGGCCACTTGATTAATATACTCTCTGGTAGAAAACACAAATCTTCTCATGATGGAAACTTTGGAAATCCTTGCAAAAATAAGGATGTACATCCCCTATCATGTTGGTGGGTTTCAATGATGTAGGAGGTCTCGGATTCGGTGGTGGACCTTTAGATCCATTTCTTTGTTTCTTCATGTTCTAATGTTGATTTATTTCCATCTGCACAATCCTACCATGTAATTCACTAGTGGTCTTTTGTAATTTTTCTATGTTCTTTGTAAGGTTAGAGATAACCTCGAGAGTAAGATTAGTGGTAGGAGTTGTCTTTTTCTTATGATTAATATTGGCCCTAGGATGGCTTTGTACAACTAGATTCATTGAGTGATTCCAATTTTCATCAAAATTATTGGCATTGATCTTCGCAGCAACGAGAGTTGTAGGGTTGGAACTATGGAGGAAGAAACTGAAATTTCCCTGAAAAGCATTCAGGTATTACATCAATATTGTGTCTACAATTGGTTGATGAGTCCGAGGAATACAATGCACAATATTGTCAAATATTTTGTCAAATTCATTTTCATTTCTCTTAATGTTAGTCAAAGCACTTAAAAGAAACCGGGCATCTTTCTTTTACAAGCATTTGTCAAAGAAAAACTTCTAGCATGATTGAGAAGAATTTATACTATTATCAAATAATGATGAAAAAACACTTCCTAGAATTATTTTTCAATGATAGAGAAAATAATTTAAATAAAACATCCAAATGACAAATTCCCACATCGGTGATATGTTCGATGAATGCATCACAATGCTCTCTTACACCAATATCATTATCACCATGGAATGTTGGGAATTTTTTTGTAGAAGATGGCATATCATGAGGATATCCTGCAATGTTATAAAAATCAAATGGTTTGAAATTACCTATCAACAACGAAGAAACCATTTGAGTTAGAGGACTTGAATCAAGAAATAATCTTCTTATATCATAGAAAGTTTCAAATCCCATACAATTATTTACTTCACATTCCTGAATCATATGCTTCCTTCTATGATAAACAATCTTAGGTTCAGGAACAAGATGAAGTACATCTTGGGTGTTCCTTATTGTAGAGTACCTTTTTGTTATATTTGGAGTCAGTGGAGTTTCCAGATGAGACAATCAAGTTAGCAATAACAATATTCTCATCAAGATAAAATAAAAAATAACTTGCCCAATTTGGCAACATGATGTCGTCAAAATCCATAAATGAACCCACAAGGTCATCCCCGAAAATGGAACCAAAAAATGTTGTGATTTTCATGGGTAAATTCATATGCAGAAAAAAACCAACCATGTCCTCCTTGGAAATGGTGCCAAAACATGTTACCACCCAAACTAGCAACCTTTGTAAGGATGTTATTAGGGATAAGCACAACATGTGAAATGCACCATTGTCACCTCAGTACAATATCCCCTTCACTTTAGGCCAACTCCTAAAATCCATGGGGGGTATCCCAATCCTTGGAATCAAATTGATATGGTTCACTTCAAAATAAACACCTCAATACACGTTAGATAGATTAGTGCCAAAGTAGAAAAATGCCTTGAGAATATTAAACCAAGTATTAGAGAAACAAATAATATAATATAATGAGGTTTATGAGCTCATTATTAAAGTGTTGAGATCTGAAATGAGTATGCTACAATAGAAAATAAACCAACACTATGATATCACTCTCTACATGAAGAAATAAGTACCTTTTACCGCACAAGAGAGATATTTTTGCACAAATCAAGAGTGAATGATATACCTGATGTATGCCTTGATTATTTTCTATAAAATGGACTATATTTTGATTGTCTAACAATTCTAGAATCTGATTTATGATAATAAAAAACACAAAAAATGCAAATTTTGGGAGAGGAAAAGCACCCCAAGAGTTCCAAAAGGCACTTAGAATGATCAGACTTGGGTAATTTAGCTAAGGAAATGAATATACCATGAAAAAAAATCTCATCAATGATTAAAATAAAGTACAAGTGAATAATAAAAATGAAATTAGCTCACACTAGCAAAAATGGTGAATCCCCCTAAGGTTTCACCAAAAAACTCCAAATTGAAATAGAACAACAATGAACCATTTAGAACATGAATTTCACCATTAGAATGTGTTATATATTCTTTAGAAACAATCCACAAGTTAAATATAAGATATATTAGGGTTATAATGCACCTTTCAGGGTTAAACCCTAGCTTTAGGGTTTCACCAATTCTGTTTTTTATTGTTGTAATTTAATTTCCAGAATTATTAAACACCTTAAATCAGCCACAAAACGTTAAATATAACCTTGGATCACAATACCAATAGGTCCAATTTTCCTTCTTGGGGTTAGAAATGAATAATGAAGCATAAACCCACTCATGAAAATGTCTAGAAAATGGAAGTAAATCATTAGCTTTACTCTAAACAATGAAATAAATATTTTTGATGATTTCTCTTTTGTATTTTTATGTTTTATATGGCATACAAGGAAAATAATTTGATTTTAGGGTTTTTGGTTGATGAATGTTCGGAGTTATGGATTATCCCTATCTCCACTTAGGGCTTATGGGGTCAAGAAGTATGCCCCTCTAACAATTAGTTATCCACGCTTATGGATTAGAATGCGACTAGGGCCACAAATCTAGTAGTCTCTTGTCCAATAAATACAAACCATGAAAACCAAGGCCCTAAAATAAGGGCTTCCTTAAGGGGATACCCTTCACCAATAAGATAAAAAAAATACTTAAATCCCTTTCCAAGGAGTATAGAACTAATCAAGACAAGAAATAGCACCTACCAAATCGTTTAGGGAAGAAGGACGAGATACAAACCCTATACATCCTCCCTCCAAGTAGTTGATAACTCCTCAATGGATCTATCTTACTATTTTAAGTAGAATATTTAGCATTCACAATATTCTTTAAATAATATTCCAAGAAGAATAACCAAGAAAGATAAAGCTCCAAGAATTGACACCAAGTAAGTATCTTCTATTAAATGGCTCCAATAATGATCTCCAAAAATTGACAACCATTTGGAATGGGAGGAGCATCTTTATTTATAGATGAGGATTGCAACTTATTCCCATTATTTATTCCCTAAAATAAGCCTAAGGAAAATAAATAAACGTGACTTGTCATCCACATAATTTGAATACTAAGTCAAATTGCAAGTAAATGATTCTTTATATGCTAAAAACATTCATAAAAGGGGACGATCTCCAAAACTTTTTCTCAAATAATGATTAAATAATGTCCATAAGTCCTTGAAATATGTCTCTAAAGCATGACCATTACGTAAGATCAAGGAACTTCTATGAAGCATGGGAGTGACCCTCCAAGTGGAAAAATGGGTCATAAAACCCCCAATAACAAGAATGATTTCAAGATTTTAAAAAGGCCAACTTGGCTCCAAGGTACAATGTTCCATCAAAAGTGACTTTTGGAGGCCTCAAAATATGGCAAGGAAGGATCCTTGGCCAACCTAGCTCCAATGTCTTCCTTCAAGCAAGGGGATTTCCTTACCCCAAGTCAAATAAATCCCTTCTAAGCAGACAACTTCTTCCATTTGTTAAACAAGTAATCAAAATCCCCTCCACATAGCAAGGGATGAGTGCCATTTCATCATCTTCAAGTTTAAATTCACTTAAGTTACCTCCACATCATCCAAGTGGCTCAAAATAAATTCCATGGTTGTCATAAAGTTCCCCAAGAGAGGTCGACCCACTTTTAGTGAAGAAAATGATTTAAAAAAATTTTCAAAGGAGGGTTTTATTATGACATCTAACATATGGAAAGTTATAGGAGGTCCATGTGGAGGAAAACAACCTATTTTTTCCTCGGAGAGTGTGACCAATGCCTCAAAATCTGTGAAATTACCTCAAGAAATGTGACATTGGATGATCGGGTGTGGATTCATCTCTAATGGAGAAAATGTGGTACATACATAAGAAGGAGAGGGTCCATGTGGGTAAGGTGTGCTAAAGCATGGGTTTAAAACCATTACAAAGTGAAATCACCTTTTACATATAAAAACAATAAGCATATAGTTAGGGCCTTGTAAATCCTGTATCCTAATAGATCCGCCTGAGAATGCCCGCATACCTAGATAGGACATAAATTCCTTAATTTAGAGGGAGATACCACCTCCAAGGAGTATTCATCCAGAGAAATAAAACCAATCACCTTGAGAATGGGGACTATAAGGACATGTCATGGCCATTTTCCTGAGGATATCTAGGTAACATATAACCAACACTTGTACATCAAGTCATCCCATCATGGCCACATACAAAGAAATCATCACACTTTGGGCACATTGGAGTGATCACATATCGTGAAACAAATGTAGGGTACATTGAAAATAATCTAGGGTGTAACAAAGACAATGAATGATGGATTGTAGATATTGAAATGAATGGCATAGAACCAATATGGATGAAGGCCCATAGGATTCACCCTTCATGTGGAAAAACATGATCTCCATATTATGTATGATGTGATTTGACCAATGGAGTAACCTCCTTCCATATGATTGAAATTGAGGGTGTAAATGGAGCGTGTGATTGGGTGATAATCCCCCTCATTATAAATCATAGGATTGGATGGGTATATAAACAACCATTGTTATGGTTCAAAGAGACAAAATATGGAAAGTAAATTTGAATTCAAAGACTCCCAATGGCAACTTGAATGGGCATAAATGAGCTTATAAATTGTCCATCATGAGAAATAAGCTAACTCAGAATATGATAGCCAATTCTCATTCAAGATGAAGATTGCAAGTTAAGATAGAGGAAGGAAATGTTATAATAGCTAAAGTCCCATGCAAAATATGTAATTTTTTTATTTTAAAAGAACCGATAAAGCACAATCAAAACCATTATGCCAAAGGAAACCACTTGACCCATTGTGTCTATTTATATGGTGGAAAGCAACAAAGATACCCTTCTAGACATTTATTCACAATCTCAATTTTCCCATAGAATTGAAAATGGTAAGAGGAGTTGTGATCCAATTGAGTACCCAAACAAGAAAACAATTTAGTCCAAAAATTTCCCATGCAAATTGGATCTCTATCACATACAATAATCTTTGGGATTCCATGTAGCTTTTGAACTATTTCCATTAATTTTTTGGATATTGTACTTTCTTTAAAAGGATTATAAAGACTACAAAAATTAGCATGCTCTGTGAGTTGATACACTAATACCATGATGACATTCTTTCCTTCGACCTTGGGTAGAGCTATAATAAAATCCACTAAAAACTATTCCCAACATTTGATTAGCATGGATAATGGTTGTAGGATACCTGGGGTCTTGATTGTCTCTCCTTTATTCTATTGGAAGACCACACATCTAGCCACAAAATGTTTAACATCAGTTTTAATACCCTTCTAGAAAAAATACATATTGATCATGCGGTAATTTTTCAAGAATCTTGAATGTCCTCCTATAGGAGAAGTGTTCAATTCCAAAAGGACCTTTGTGTTTGACTTGAGAATATATGTATAGGTGATCCTAATAGTAAATCATTCTTCCACACAAATATATCTAATTCACTTGGTTCCTCTTGTAGTTGTTGAATGATATTGCATACCTTATGATCTTGCTCTTGTTATATCCTTGCTTCTTCCACCCAATGAGATTGTGAAATCGAAATATCACATAGGAAGCCCTCTTTTCCTTCTTATTTATTTAAAAGTGCATCTTCCACCATATTTTATTTTCCTTTTTTGTAGATAATTTTAAATTCATAACCTAGCATCTTTGTAACCCATTTTCTTTTATCTTCTGAAGATAATCATTGTTCCAAGAAGTACTTCAAATTATCATGATCTTTTTTTACCTTGAAGTGTCTTCCTATTAGGTAAGGGTGTCATTTCTTAACTGCATGTAATATGTGAAACATTTCATTTTCATAAATGGGTTTGAGTAAGTTTTTTCCATTAAGCTAGATACTTTCAAAGGAAAATGGCCTTCCTTCTTGCATTTAAACTGCACAAATGCCATGTGTTGAGGCATCCTAATCCACAATAAAAGTTTTTTTGAATCTGGGCATAGCTAGTACATGAGTTGTACACATAGCCTCCTTAAGTATTTTAAAATCTTTGGTTGATTCTTGAGTCCAAGAAAATGACTCCCTTTTTAATAATGTTGTTATAGGCATTTCTATTTGACCATAATTCTTGAAAACCTTGCAATAATAGCCTATAAATCCTAAGAATCCTCTAATACTATTCAAGGTTTTGGGAATTTCCCATTCCATCACAGATTTAATTTTGTTAGGGTCCACTTTGACACCTTCATGAGATACAATATGATCCAAATATTCCACTTCTTGAACCCCAAAGGCATGCTTGTAAGGCTTTGCATATAGTTTTTTTTCTTCCAATAGTTTTAAGGCCATGCCAACATGTTTTACATGCTCTTCCCAATATTTTTTTTAGATTATTATATCATAAAAAAATACTAATTTTTTTTTTCTAAGGAAGTGTTTGAAAATAAAACCCATCAAGCTTTGAAATGTTGAAGGTGCATTAGTAAATTCAAATGACATCACCAAAAAATTATAATGACATTCACATGTTCTAAAGGTTGTTTTGGGGATGTATTCTTGCCTCATTATGATCTAATGATATCCATAATAGAGATCCAACTTGATAAGAAAATCTTTCCTTGCAATTCATCAATGACAAGAATAGGAAACTTATCATTAATGGTCATTTTTTCAATCCATTTATAATATGGAGATGTATTGTGTCAACTTCCTTTTTTTGAACCATCACCACTCATGAAGATAAATAACTTTGTCTAGGTTGAATGGTGAAAGCCTCTAAAATTTCTTGAACCATATGCTCAATCTCACTCTTTTGTTTATATGGGTACCTATAAGGCCCATTAGGTGGTACAATTGAAAATTAATATCATGGTCATGGTCTCAAGAAAGTGGAAGACCCTTAGGAATATCTCCAAAAACCTTAGAATGATTGTCAATTACTTTTTGGAAATCTACTAGAGAAAAGGGTCTAGATGTTTGAACATCTAGTGAGCACAATTGTGAAATTACACCATGGTGACCCATTTTTAGTAATTTTTCCATGTTGTTACAGATTATAACTTTAGAGAGTTTCCCTTGGATACCTCTGAGTTTAATTTCCTTGCATTTTGAGGGAAATCTCATGAAAATTTCTTGAAAGTTAAGAGCCATTGTTCCCAGTGATTGTAACCATTGGACCCATAATACAACATCAACACCACCCATTTCAATTGAAATCATGGAAATATCTAATAAATAATTTCCCGTAGTGAGATTAATACTATGGAACTTCTTTGAAAAATGTATGGTACCTCCATTTGCAATCATTACTTGAAACTCTAGTGTTGGTTATATAAAGCAATTGAGAAGCTTTGCTAATTTTTAATTAATCAAGTTATGTGTACTACCAAAATCAATCAACACTATAATAACCTTTTCCTTTTTGATATTCCTTTTATATTAAGGGTTTATGGAGTAATAATGATAGACAATGCAATGCAAGCTATGGTTGGAGTAGTCTCATCTAGTTTTATATCTTGTGATGGTTCCAATTCTTGATCTTCTTCCTCTTCATAGTCTATGTAGAACAATTTCTTCTTGCTACAATTGTGACATTTACTATACTTGTTGTTGCAATTGAAGCATAGTATATTTTCTCTTATTTCATCCATTTATCAAGGTGTCAACCTTGTAGGTTGAATGTGGTTACGAGAGGGAACATGTTTCTCTTTATAGTTGTTTGTGGCTACTATTCTAGTAGCCATATTTTTACTTTCAACTTTCCTGACCACACTAAAATCATGCTATAGGGATTTAGGTTTTAATAGACGCACAACATTTTGAATTCTCTCCTTTAAAGTACCCATAAATAGACCTAAAATATTATCCTATAGAATTTCCTTTACCCTGACAGTTAGTTTTTGGAATTCTTGAATGTGCTCTATAATTGGACCTCTTTTCCAGATATTTATCAATTGACTAAAGAATGTGTTTCTCTTAATATCCATGTAATGTTATATAAATTCATCTGTAAAAATGGAACAAGAGACAATGTAATATTTTTTTCATTAGCCAAGCCATTAGTACCAAATAAATTGATCAAGTTCTAAATACAAGGTTGCAAGAGTTACCTTTTGTAAAGTGGGCACTTGGTGTAGATCAAAGAATTGCTCCATCTAGAACATCCATGTTATAGAATCTTTACCATCAAATTTTGTCATATTAGTCTTGGGAATTAAGTAGTTGATTGGTGCTAAGTTGAACCCCCAATGATGAAGATCTTGAAGTGACGAGTAATCATTATTTTGGGAGTCAATCCTCATGTTCTTCACATTTGTTAAAATATCCCCCAAATGTGACTAGGGTTCAAAAATTTTGTCATTCGAATTTTCAATATTTCTGTGTCCATATATCAACTTTAAATAAATTCTCATATTTGGTATGTAAGAGCATGGATAACATGGAATTTTTTCATTTTCCATCTTTCGATCTATATTTTGTTCCATATTTTCCATTTTTTGTTCCACATTTTCCATTTTTTGTTCCATTTGTCTTTGTGTGTTTATCAAATAATACTTTTTCATTTAAATGTCACTCAATTTGTTAAATTTATTCTCCAATTTGGATAGCCATTCCATATCTATTTACTTTCTTCATGAGTCATGGTTGCGCTCTTTGGAGGTTTAATTAGTTTAGAATCATTTGCAACACCCTTTTCCATGTGGGATAACGATAATATCAATCTATAGTTATTTTATTTACCACACTTTTTGAATAAACCAAAATAAATATTCCAATCAAATTTATGTCAGTTGTAAGTTGCGTATCATTAAAACCTTAATTTGGAGACTATATTTGTTATAGAAAGATTTTCCTCACCATTTCTATCTTGCATAGAGGGACTTTTTCCATTTCCCTATGGAGACTTATCATCCCTTTTTTGATGAATCCATAGCTAAAACATACATTTTTCCACATATACGCTCCCTATGAGTTATACAAGATGCCTATATGCGTGATGCTCCATTGCAGCTCATGTATATCGGGATTTGTGCCAGAAAATACAAAATGAGGTCAGGTTTCCATGTCATGATAGAAGATCTCTGATCCTTGGCCTTCCATATACTGGAAACATTCTGAATCGGCCCTTTAGTTGCATTTTGGAGGCTATAAGAGCGCAATTTTGAACTATGGAAAAGAGAGAGAAAGCATTCAACTTTGAGAGAAAAGTTACTCTGGAAAAATTACTTCATATTGAGTCTGCATCCCTTTGTCCCTCAAGTATGAACATAGTTTTCAACCCCCAAGCTCTTCCCTTATTGTTGAGAGGACATCTTTGCCTCTTTCTCATGAGCTTGCCTTTGGTGGAGGATTGAAGTGATGGAGAACCAGTTGGAAGGAACTTGGTTTCTTGGTTTCGAACCGTGCCGAAAAGGAAGTCTGTAATGTTGACACTTATGCTAATCAATTATTAATAGAAATACTCCTTTCCCGTCCTATTGGTATCTTGCAAATATATGATTATTATCCATGGGCATGTTTGTAATTTTTATTAATGGATTATGCTATCTGATGTGCTAATCCCTTTTATATCATCACTATATACTTGCTTTGCTTGTTTGTTGAGAACTTATTCTAGGTATAAAGCTTTGGGTCAAAGTGCTCAATGGTGGAGTGTCATCAAACGTTGGATCAAGGTAGGCCTCTTTCTTGTATTTCACATTAGTCTATATAGCATATGTTGGAATTGAGTTGATTTCTGCAATCACATATATCTGTTATGGTTTACCCTTGGCCATAGAGAGTTTTTCCCTTGTAACAGAAATGACGAATCCACTGGGGAGAGATGTTCCTTCTAAAGGGTTGAAGTACTTTTCCTTTCTACATTACTCTTTTTCCTTTCTGTTTCTTGTCATATCACTGCTTGACAGATCCTGTTCACTCTGAGTCTGAGTTTTCAGCCTTTTACCCTTGCCTGGCCTTGTTTTAAAGCATATACTTCCTTTTTTCCTTGACAGTCACGTATACATGCTTGTTTTCTCACTATAAGAAGTGTATATACGCTATGTTCTCCTGGACAGTCATGTATACCACTTCCCCTTTCTTGTTTCCTTGGTTGAGTGACTATTAGGTAGGATTTAAAGATTGTTGAGCCTTCTTAGGTCTTTGTAGTGTCTATTGAGATTATTTGGGATGACAGGAAGCCTGTTTGGAGTTGAATTTTTGGGCGTAGTCTTTCTCTTTGTTTTCATTTTTTAATTTGTCCTTGGCTTCTGGGTTGTTTGCTTAGTTTCTTGGTATTCTTCCTGAGTTATTGCTTTTATACACAGTAGAATTCATATGTCAAGTTTCTTATCAGTCCATGCATTTTATTTTTAGAATATTGAAAATACAAAAAAATAGGCATTTTGCATTGGTTGGCATTTTTGTCTTTGAATTTTTATCATTAGCTTAGCACATTTAGTGAAATATTGTATTTTACTTCTGAATTATAGATTTTAAATTGAAGACTGCATTGTTTTTTATTATCATATGATTCATTGAAAAGTTAAAGATAGACTTTGCATTATATACATATTTATTTTATGGCAGTGTCATAACACCATGAGTTTCACTTCCATACCTTTTTGAGTAACCACGGCCAATAAAATTTATGCTTTAAACTAAAATTGATTATTCATGATTTTATTTTTAGGGTGCACAAACTAGCTTAGGATTTAGTTCCTTGGAATAGGATTTTGTGAGTAAACTTCTCCAAGGAAATTAAATCAACATATGTGTCTGAGATAGGGAGTTGAGAAGTCCATTGTATAATATGTAAGATCAGGAGGCTCCGCTCACACTGAAGTTAATCACAAGGTCGTGTGAAGTTAGTTGAAGGGATAACCCCTGGATACTCACCTAGCATCAGAGATATTTATGTGGATTTATTCGTATCTGGGGATCTTGCTAGTGCCCATACCTCTGTGAGAGGCGGTACTTTCAAGGTTTTTTGATTTTCTACCCTACCCATATGGTGATCCGGACTTACAACTTCTCTCTTGTGCATCGGTTATACAGTGGTTTATTAGTTGTTTAACTTAGGTATCTCATAGGTTACTTGCAGGGATTATTCTACTTGTACCCTGAGTCAGATAAGGGTCGGACAACACATAGACTTTATGGAGGATTGCCTCTCCGAGGGGATCTGACCAACTGGTTGTTAAGCCCACGAGGGCCCTTCTAACTGATTATGTTACCTCCAAAATTTAGCAGGGAGTCTCAGGTCCCTCTTGGACGAGATATACCTCCTTTAGTGAGAAAGGCCACTCAACCACTTTAGCCCATTTGCATGCATATTGGTCGTTTGACTTTTTTGGTACGCTCCTTGACTACTAGTCGATCTTAGGCATCTATTTTGGGTTTCATCATTATGGAAAGTGGAGTCTTTTTTGCTCCCTCATTCACTTGTACCCACCCCATGATACCTGCTAATTTCATGGGGACGGACCCTTCCATTTTTTACAATGGTATGCAGAACTACAACGCTCAGTCCGCACCTTGGGTCTCCAGCCAGTTTTTTGTTGATATTCGTTCCCCCGTGCAACCCTCTCCCTGGCCCACATATATGAATCTTAGCATTGGACCCGAGGGCACCATGGCTTCGATGCCTACTGCTTCATTTGATATGAGTCATGTGCCCATGGGAGGGTGGAACCTTCCCCCCTATGGATGCAATACTAGATATTCTCTTTCAGGATCCAGTACTCAAATGGGTGCTTATCCCACTTATTACACCCCACCCATGTATCTTTCGTCTGCCATGTTAGTTCCTTCGAACACTTTTTCCATGACAAGTCCTTAATTACCACCAGGTCTTTCATATGGAGAGAATCAATTTTATGGTTCGAGATACCCTCTTTATGGGACCCCTTCACAAGAGGGAAACATATATCCTCACTCAAATAATCCTTATCCTACCTCGGTCTCTTCACAGACCTCAGTGACAATGCCCACCCAAACCTCTTCGGACCATTTTGGCATGAACCAACACCTTTCTGGTCTAGGGAAAGAGGTATACCAAGATCCTTCTTGGCTTGCAATTTTTTAGAACCAATCTTTCCCCGAACCATGGAATCAAATGCCACCATCTATCACCAGCCCAGTCACTATCAGTCATACTAGAGCTCCATCACCAAAATCTTCCATTCATGTCAGAGATGGGTCGACTTCTTCTACAAACTACGTCGACAGCTTGCCCCCAACCTTTATCAATTATGTTGGGTGCACCATTCTTTTTTCCCCGAATCATAGCCATGTCACATCTCCCACTTCTATTCATCATACAGGAGATGAATCTCTTTCCCTTGCTAGTTACATCCAGAATCCCAGATGCCTCAGATGTAAGCCTAAATTCTTTTGCAGGACTTGCGAAGGTAATCACCTTACTCGTTTGTGTCTAATTACTGTCGAGATACCAAAAGCATGGGGCTCACCCAAGAGCCCTTCAAATTTTGAGGCATCCGTGGTTTCTCTTCACACCACTTCTCCCTTGATCGTCTCGGTGGTTCCACTGATGCAATATTCTCCCAACCTCACCCCCTTTGTTAAGGGTGAAGAATCTCTTACTCCTGTTACTATGCATCCTCTTCAGCCTATAATTGAAGAAGTGGCCACACCAGTGCAATCTCTAGTCAAACCTACTCTCCCTGAAGAGAATGACACACCTTTCAGTCATGTCATCAACATTTCAAATCCTCCCCCTTCTGAATGAGAGAGATTTATTCTTCCCCTAAATGCTCTCCCTCCAAGTCCTGACGAGGTTCCTTTCGATTGGGACGACCTGATGGGACATCCCATTCCCCCACCTATGTCTTTTCCATTAAGAGACATTATTCGAACCATCACAGAGACAATAACCTCTATTAGGACCTTCTCCTCCTTGAGTTGGAAATCCTAGGGTTTTCCCAAGCTCTTGTCATCTATCTGCAAGATACTAACTTTT
This sequence comes from Picea engelmannii, assembly GCA_009831015.1. Classification (NCBI taxonomy): domain Eukaryota; kingdom Viridiplantae; phylum Streptophyta; class Pinopsida; order Pinales; family Pinaceae; genus Picea; species Picea engelmannii. The sequence goes on along the minus strand of ML811257.1, from coordinate 306,000 downwards.
GGCAGAAGGCCGGGATGGGAGCCTTGGCCTCCCCCTTTACATGTTGATTAAACTCCCAATAATGAGTCTTAGTTAAGATCTTTTCCAAATCGTCTAAAAACTAAAAATATTGCCAAGTGAGTTGTCCCTTTCACACTCATTAAAATTGGATTTGAAAGATCATGAGTCCTAGTTAAGCTCTTTTCCAACTCGCTATCAAAAATAGAAAAGATTTCTGAGTGAACTTGTGTTTTTCACACTCGTAAATTGGATTTGAAAAGACATCTATTTGGCACAAGTTTATCCCTTTTCACACCAAGTAGACTAAAAGATATAAAAAAGGACATTTTTTGGCGTTAAGTTGTGATTACATCTCATGCCCTTGCTTGCTGTATTGAGCCTTTAGTCGGTTCTCGCTTTGCGTTATAAACCATTGCCTAAGCAGTTTGCATCCTCAACCAAGCAGAGCCTTGTTTTTATCCTTCTCAATTTTACACCCTATACCTTGGAGGGAACATCACCCCGAGTATCCATCTCCCACATGCATTTCCTTGCATTGAGCATAGGTACGTTCCACTTCTGGAACTAGTTTTGCTTACTTGCGAGACTCGTTCCCTCCTTTGTATCATAGCATTCATTTGTTATGAAAAAATAAAAAAGGACGGGCGGGAAGGGAATACTATATTGTAATTGGCAGCAGTCGTGTCACCTTTGAACAAAGCACAAAGTTATTGAGTACTTTTTGTGTCATCATAATTTTGGGTTTAGCATTGCCTTAGGAAGCTGATATCGCTACAGAGTTTTCTCTACCGACTGGTTACTCTTCCAGTCCCTATAGATAACGTTATTGATGCCTCCTGCATCTAATTGTCACATCATTGAGTCCATGCTACCGGAGTCCACCATATGTCTCATGTTCTTTTTCAAAGGAATTCTATCAACTTGTGTTGGCCACTCCTCAGAAATATTGACTTTGCATGTCGGCCATACCCTCAGTTTGTCTCAGAATCACATGATACTTTGGTCTTATCATGCACCTTGGCCCTAGTTTAATCATTGGTAGGTCACCTTAAACCCAACAATTGGAATTTCATCGTTGGTCATTGACTGGGTGGCTTCCCTTGTGTTCGACGGCAAGACATCTATTCACACTTTGGTATTTTGTGCAGTGTCTTGGATACCATTAGCCTTATTGGTGGTTTCCTCAACTTTGTCAACATTTTTTTATCATTGGCTGTTATTTAGAGGGTCCTTTTCATGTACCGCTTGCATTTGGAACACACGAAAGACACACATGGTCGTTGTTTTGTGAACATGTTCTTCGTCCGATCTCCACCAAATCATGAAGCTCCTTCTTTGTTCCTCGTGCTGACTGATGAGAGATGCCTCAATGAACTCCTTTTAGTGGGTCTCTTTCCATCTACTTCATCTCATTTATTAAGGATATGATACCTAGAGTTTTATGAGTCCCTTGAGGCTTGCAGTCATTAGTGGCATGCTCTCTCGCCATTGACAAATGGGAATACATCAATGTCTCCTAATCAATGGATATCTCAAGTGTTTGACACCAACTCCTTTATTCACATTTGTAGAGATGTACTCGGTGCCTTGATACTACTTTTGTTATCGGTAGGTTGTCTCGCATTTGTTAACGATATACTTCAGTGACCAGTAATCATATGATGTCTCATCGTGTTCGAACTCAACTCATTTATTCACATGATGTAGACTTACACCATTGGCGGATAGTGTAGAATACTCGAAGACATCACTATGTGGCCACAACTTTCCTGAGTTGTTGCTTCCATTTCATTGGACCAATACCTATTTGACTTCAATGATCATGGGAGATCAGACTGTACTCCATGGTATACAGATATTTTTAGATTGATTTTTGAGACTGGTTTCACTGGGCCTTGTTCATGACTATGAAAATTTTTGGCATATAACCGCATTTATATTTGCCTATTCATGGCCATGAACACTTGTTTGGTATATTTTCCACATGGATATGCATTGCATTCTTGGTATCCATGCATGAAAAGTCAGTACATAATGTAATCAATAATTGAGTTCATCCATCTGGTTCTCTACCACTCCACTTATGGGTTATTTATAATGTATTTCAACCATCATAGATACTCCTTTGATCTCACACATTAGGGGGCATTTGTTATAGCAAGATTTTCCTCACCATTGCTATCTTGCATAGAGGGCCTTTTTCCATTTCCCTATGCAGACTTATCATCCCTTTTTTGATGAATCCAGAGCTAAAACATACATTTTTCCACATATATGCTCCCTATCAGTTATACAAGATGTGTATATGCATGATGCTCCACTGCAGTTCACGTATATCAGGATTTGTGCCAGCAAATACAAAATGAGGTCGGGTTTCCATGTCACGATAGAAGATCTTTGATCCTTGGCCTTCCATATACTGGAAACGTTCCAACTCGGCCCTTCAGTTGCATTCTGGAGGCCATAAGAGCACAATTTTGAACCATGGAAAAGAGAGAGAAAGCATTCAACTTTTAGAGCAAAGTTACTTTGGAGAAATTACTTCATATTGAGCTTGCATCCCTTTGTCTCTCAAGTCTGAAAACAATGTTCAGCCCCCAAGCTCTTCCCTTATTGTTGAGAGGACCTCTTTGCCTCTTTCTCATGAGCTTGCATTTGGTGGGGGATTGAAGTGATGGAGACCCAGTTGGAAGGAACTTGATTTCTTGGTTTCAAACCATGCCAACAAGGAAGTCTGTAATGTTGACACTTTTGTTGATCAATTATTAATAGAAATATTCCTTTCTCGTCCTATTGATATCTTGCAAATATATGATTATTATCCATGGGTGTGTTTGTAATGTTTATTAATGGATAATTCTATCTGATTTTCTAATCCCTTTTATATCATCACTATATACTTGTTTTGCTTGTTTGTTGAGAACTTCTTGCATGTATAAAACTTTGGGTCAAAGTGCTCAATGATGGAACATCATCAAACGTTGGATCGAGGTAGGCCTCTTTCTTGTATTTCACATTAGTCTATATAGAATATGTTGGAATTGAGTTGATTCCTGCAGTCACATCTGTATGTTGTGGTTTACCCTTGGCCATAGAGATTTTTTCCCTTGTAACAATCTTGTTGGTAGACCTTTCTCTTGATGGATCTCTAAAATTTTGACCCTTCTGAGTTTTAAATTTTGTACTATGGTAATTTGATATCTATTCTATACAAGTACATAGGTTTTACCAAAATGTTATGTGCCAAGTGAAATTTATATCAACTTTCCCAAAACGTGTTGATTATTGGCCCTTTCTAGAGAGAGAACTTGTAAGGAATGCCACATGTCCAGTTTTTATTATATGATTCTAAAATTTGGACCTGAAACACTATGGTCCATTCTAATTTGAATGAAAATAGTGGCACTCAAATTGTATATTTCTATAATCATATATGAATATTTTAGCTGTAACACCTATTTGAGACTAGTTGTAGGACTAGTCAAAAACCCTAACTTCCACAGCATGTAACTTGCTAAGTATTTAGAATAAAAATATGAAAATTTTACCGCATGGTTTGTGACATGTCTCCTCATTTTTTTGAAATTTTTTCTATTTTATGTATCCCAAAAACAAAATTATGTCTATTTTACCAAGAGCACTTGTTTGAGACTAGTTTTAGGACTAGTCAAAAATCTTAATTTCCATGGAATATAACTCCAAACTTGTAGCAGAGAAAAACCTAAAATTGTTACCACGGGTACTTTGATATGTATTCTCAAGATCTAAGAACTTTTTATATCTAAAAATTCTTGGAAAAACGTTATAGAGGAAATTCCTAGAAAAACGTTATAGAGAAAATTCCGAGGTGACTCGTTTGAAGGAGCAAAACCCTAGGATCTCATGCTTTGAAACCAAATGTTAGGAAAAAAACACCCAAATTTCCTAAAAATATAAAGAGAAGTAAATCTGCACCTTGAGAATTAGCTATAAGAATTAATTATAATCTTGTTTGGGAGGGAAACCTCCTTTTACAATAGAAGTAATGTACAAGATGAGATGCTTTTTAAAACTAGGTCTCCTTGGTATTCATAGGAGACAAATGGTACAATTACAATTAAAGGGTCTAACCAACAACAATAATATAAAATTATAAATTAATAACTCAATATCCAGGGATTCACCTAGTTCTTAATAGTGTGAATGAAGGGTGTGATTGGGTGAGAAGACCCCTCATTCTAAATGGTATGATTGGATGGGTATATGAACAATTATTGTTACAAGTCAAAGAGACAAAATATGGTAAGAAATTGGAATTTGAAGGGTCCCAATTGTAACTTGAATGACCATAAATGAGCTTATAAATGGTTCGTCATGAGAATGAAGCTAACTCAAATTCTGATAGCTAATTCTCATTCTATATGAAGATTGCAAGTTGAGATAAAGGAAGGAAGTGTTATAACAACTAGAGTCCTATGCATAATATTATTTGCTCATTAAAGTTATTATAATATTTAATTTTATTTTGAATTGGGTTTAGCCCGATTGGTTTGTACTGAGAGGTGTCCCCCACCCAGGTTCAGTTCCCATAAGTGACATGTTGAGCTCTTAAATGAGCAAGCTATCGAAAAAATCCTCGACTTTCTACAAAATTTAGTTTACCCTGGGTACCATCCTTGAAATGGGGGGAAGTTCCCAGTGGGTTTCCCCAGGATCTATTCCAAAGTAAAAAATAATATTTGATTATATTATTTTAAAAGAACCAATAAAACAAAATCGAAGCCATTCCATTGCTAAATTTGTCACAAAGTGGATTTATGAGAGGTACATTTGTGATGAATTGTTTGTGGTTGAATTTCTTTCTCATTTTAACTTTTTTTTTTCTTTTTTTTTTCTGTTAGATATAATAATCACATTTACCAATTGTATTAGATAATCATAAAAATCTTATTTGAAGATCCACAGTGATGAATTGTTTAGTGGAATACCTCCTATGCTTTACAAAACATATTGTATCGTAGATATTTTTTCATAAAGGTCATTAAAGATCATTTTGAGTTGAATTCTCTCAAAAATGAAGAAGTTACAAGATGGTGGAGAGTTGCTTCTAGAGGAACCCAATATTATAGTAAAGATATGGAAGAAATAGTCTTAGGATCTAGCTATGGGAGAGGATCAAGAATACAATGAGACATAGGTTTAACTATCAAATTTAGACACTATTGTGACTTGGATTCCTTCAAATGCATCTCATGTGGTCATAAGCATGTTGGAGTTGAACAATAACCTTTTCATCATGGTTAATGCAGTGGCACCCAAGAAAAGGAACACATGCTACCTCACATGTCAACTTTTGAAGTTGAAGGAGATTAACATGAGAAGAAGCCCAAACTAAAAATGAAGTAAGGGGATTCTAGGAAAAATTAGGCACCATTAAAAGTGGGATGAAATATAGACATCAATCCATCCATAGGTGAGATCAATGCCCTCAAATTAAATCAACAATTATAATAATTGGAAGTATACATCAGTGTGATTTAAGTGATCAAACCACAAATAATTATGTTTTCATGTTTAGAGATGGAATATCATGCTTTGACATGGTGTGAGAGTGATGTGATCGCTCAAAGACTCGAATATGAACCACCGTGACTCTCTAGGATAGGTTCAAATAACTTATCAAGTTAGAGTTCTACCCCATTGGATATGAGGAGAAATGGAATATAAAATATCTCTATCTTCAGAAAAGAGAAGGACATAATGTGCAAGATTACACCCATTGGTTGAAATTTCTAGCAAAGTTGTGCAAATTTCTAGATCTAAAGGTTTTGTTATAGATACATGCAAAATATGGAAAAGAGAGATAAAAACCCTAGTTCTATTGAAATATTTTATCCTAAATATTCCATCATTCATAAAAGGAAATAAACAAAAGATAAAAGAAATAAAAACTAAATCGAAAGCTTATGAAGAATAAAATATTTTTTCCATTATCAATGGGAGGCAAAGTACAATATCACTAGTGAAAAAGATATTTGAAGAAAGTGGCTCCAAGATCTCTTCCTTGGGAGGTTTTACAAGGAAAATCTCTCTATGGCTAGGGTGAACCACAACAAATGGAAATGATTGTAGAAATCAAATCTCTTCTCAAGTATGCTATATAAACAAATATGCTAGCAAGAAAAGATAACAGGCCTACCTCGTCGAGATGTTTGATGACGTACACCATTGATCACTTTGACCCAAAGCTATATACCTGTGAGAAGTTCTCAAAAAAAAAGAAAATCAAGCATATGGTGATAATATAAAAGGTTAGCACATTAGATATCATAATCCATTAATAAACATGACAAATACGCCCATGGAATAATAATTCAATATATTTGCAAGATATCAATTGGACAGGAAAAGAGTATTTCTATTAATAAATGATCAGCAGAAGCGGAAACGTTATAGACTTTCGTGTCGGCATGGTTCAAAATCGAGAAACTAAGTTCCTTCCAGTTGGGCCTCCACCACTTCAATCCTCCACCAAAGGCAATATCATAGAAGGGAGACAATGAGGTTCTCCATCAATAATGGAAGAGCTTGAGGGTTGAACATTGTGTTCAAAATTAAAGGATAAAGGGATGAAAACTCAATATGAAGTAAATGATTCCTCTAGAGTAATTTTTCTCTCAAAGTTGAATTATTTCTCCTTTTCCATAGCTTGGAATTGGCCTCTTTGTAGCCTTCAAAATGGAACTGAAGGGCCAATTCAGAACATTTCCAGTATATGGAAGGCCAGGGATCATAGATGTCTTGTCGTGACATGGAAACCCGACATTTAATTTCATTTTCTGGAACAAATCCTAATGTACTCAGGTTATAGTGGAGCAGCCTGTGTATATGCTTGTTGTATAGTAGGCAAGATGTGTACAAGTGGAATTTTTTTTTTTTTTTGGCTCTGGATTTTATTAACAGAGAAGATAAGTCTGTGTAGGGAAATAGAGTAAGGCCCTCTCTGCAAGATTGTATAAGGTGAGGAAAATATTTCTATAACAGATTCCCCCTAATGTGTGAGGTCAGAGGAGCATCTGCGATGTCTGAAATACATTATAAATAACCTAGAAGTGGAGTGGTAGGGGGGCAACTGGATGAAATCGTTGCTCATTACATTCTGCACTGACTTTGCATACATGGATGCCAATAAAATTACACTGCAGATCCATGTGAAAAATATACCAAACTAGTGTATGTGGCCATGAATAGGAAAATACAAATGTGGTTACATGCCAATAGTTGTCATAGTCATGAACAAGGCCTAGTAGAACTAGTCGCAAAACCAATCTGAGGATATCTGTATACCATAGAGTACAAATTGATCTCCCATGATCACTGAAGTCATATAGGTACCGATCCAATGAAAATGAAGCAACAATTTAGGAAAGTTGTGGCCACATAGTGATATCTTCAAGTCTTCTACACAATCCGCCAAGGGTGAAGGTCTACATCATGTGAATAAAGGAGTTGAGGTTGAACATAATGAGACATCATTTGATTATCTCTCATTGATGTATACTGTTAAAAAAAGTGAGACAACCTACCGATAATGAAAGTAGGTATCAAGACACCAATTACATTCTTACAAGTGTGAATAAAGGAGTCAGTGTCGAACACCTGAAGAATCCATCGATCAGGAGAAATTAATGTATTCCCAACTATCGATGGCGAGAGAGACTTCCACTAATGACTGCAAGCCTCAAGGTACTTATAAAACTCTAGGTTGTGCTTTCAGAATAAATGGGTTGAAGTCAATGGAGAAAGACCTGTTGAAAGGATTGAATTAAGGCATCTCTCATCAGTCAGCACAAGGTACGAAGCATGAGATTCATGATTTGGTGGAAATCGGATGAAGAACAAGTTCACGAACCAATGACCTTGTGCATCTTTTGCGTGTGCCAAGTGCAAGTGGTACACGAAAAAGACCCTCTGAATAGAATCCAATGATGAAAATTGTTGAAAAAGGCGAGGAAACCACCAATAAGGCTAATGGAATCCAAAAAAATGCATGAATCCCAATGTGTGAATAGATGTCTTGCCATCGAACACAAGGGAAACCAGCCAATCAACGACCAATGATGAAGTGTTGATTGTTGGGTTGAAGGTGACCTACCAATGATGAAAGTAGGGCTAGGGTGCATGATAGGACTATAGTATCATGTGATTCTCAGACAAACTGAGGGTATGACCGACTATCACACCTCAAAATTACTCACTTCAATAGTGTCACAAGTGTCGTCATTAGTAGTGTTGTAAGTGTCGCATCTTGACTACACGTGTTGCAAGTGTTACAAACATCATACTGCCATCTTTCCAATGTCGTGCCTCTAATGACATCACAAAGACACTTAAGACACCTCAAAGGATAGTTTGGAAGAAGAGAGATCAATTGACAGGGAGTAAAAACCTTTTTCCATTGAAAGAACCACTAAAAAATGAATTTTGGAGAGGAGCGCTCCCCTACCCACTGTCAGGGAGTGTTGGTGCTCCCTAAGCCTCTTTGGGGGAGTGTTTGATTGCCCTGTGCACCCTTTTGGGGGACTACCCTTTTATGAGCAAATGTTGGGCTTGTTGAGGCAAATCAGGGAAGAATCCATCAATTCCTGAAGGTAGTTGCATTTGAATAGATGGTCAAGGCATGATCTTAGGCAAGATCCTCAACTGAAGGAGAGGAATCCTCAACTTATCCCAAATATCTCTCAAGTGGTTGGACCTCTCCAAGGTTGTATAAGGAGTCCTTATAATGGTGAAAGGTACATGGAAAACATTGGAGATGTGAAACTTATGATCTCATGAGTGAGATGTCATCAAATCAATCAATGTATATTTCTTGAGAAAAGGGGTTGGACAAGGAGAACTGGAAGAAGTTGTTGCACCTTCATTCAAAGGATTGTAAGTACTTTCACTTGTTCTCATTAATATAACCTTGGCCTGTTTCTTTCAAAATTATGCTTGTTCCATATGAGTTTGTCTGCAGTATATGGATCAATGTTTGAGCTAATATTAGTAGAGTAGGAAGTCTTTTGTACCTTTGTTTATCCTACAGGACCTATCAGGGAACTCAGGATTGAAGCTCGGCCAGGACTTTGCAAGGGAAAACATTGCTAATAAGGTACATATATTTCTCCTTCTCTTTCATTTATTAGTTTGATTAGATCTAAAAGGAATTCAGTGTCCATGTTAAGCACTTTTCTGTCTTGGCCTTAGGAGTCTAGAGACCAAGAGGGAATCCACTTGTCCGCAGGGGGATTCATCTACAACAAAAATTGGTGACTCCACTGGGGAGGAGCTCTGATTTTTATTTCCATTCCCAGATCTTGTTTTGGCCCTTTTCCCATTGATTTGATCTTCTTCATATTGTCATGTTGATTCTTAGATTTATTTGATTGCCTCTTTATGTCATCATGATCACCCTGGTTGACTGAATTTCCTTGATGTTTTGAGTTTCTAGGATTTTTTCTGAATTTTTGGAGCAGAGTGCTCCCCTCCTATTGTTGTCAAAGTGCTAGAACTCCCCTTTATCCTTAAACAGAGCGCTGGAACACTCTGGTGCCCCTTACACCAGAGTGCTACCCCATTTTTGTGAGAAATTCTCCAGAATTTTCATCTTCTGAAGTTATTTCTTGGTTTTGGATTTTTCTCAGGGTCCCATACTCTCAGTCCATCTTGATATTGGCTTTCAAACACCCTTATTTCTGAGAATTCATCCTCTTTTGTTTGGGATTTTGACATTTTATTTCCTTTCCTTAAAGCCACTCTTTGTCTTTGTTGACCTAGAGTTAACTTATTGTTTTCTTCTCCTTTTATCTGACTGCGTGAAAACTTTTGTGAGAAAATCCAAAGGTCTGTGAACCTTTTCATTTGATCTTTGAGGTTAAATTTCCATCATTTCTCTTTTGTTTGAGGATTTTTGGTTCTTGTTTGCAATTTGGTTATCTTTGTCCTTCTTGTCTATTTCACGATGAGAGTGTACTTTTGTTTTGTGTGAGGTTTCCTTCTGATTGTTTAATCCTGAAGTATGATTGACATTAGAAGTCTTACATCTGATTATCACTTCACATATAAGAAAAATGACATATGTTTTTAGTGATTGGTTTGGATATTAGAAGGCATTTCTGAAATTTTTAGCATTACATTGGATTTGAGTGAGAAACAAATTGATTGAGGACATTGCATATTAGTGTTTGATAGTGAAAACAACTTTTCTGCTCCCCTTAAATAGCCATTCATCGAAAGAAACAATTTCTTATCATCTTCTTATGCATTTTTTGGGAATTGAGTCATCATACCATCAGTTTCATTGTCATACACACTTTGAGTAAAGAACAACCATAAAATCAATGCTAATTAAAAATTATCTAGAACATTTTTTGTTTTTAGGATCTTCCACCAACATTAGACTAGGATTAGCACTTTGGATTAGGCTATGAGTACAACTCTCCAAAGTTTTCAAAATGAACATTAGCATCCTGAGATAGGGAGAGTCGAATCCAATTTTCGTATAGGATTTCTGGGATCCCCCTCTCACACAGGGATTACGCACGTGGTCACATTCAAGAGAGTTACAAAGATTATCCCTCCGTGGTTCAACTGTTTGTAGTGGTCAGATCATATATTGGGGGTCACTTGAGGGTATACCCACGATTATGTGTGGGAGCCTCTCGAGTTGATTTCGGACTTGTTATCCTTCCCATACATTTGGATCGGACTGTTGACTGTACTTTCCCAGGGGTTGACTGCGAGTTGGTTTCCTTAGTTTCCATAATCTGTAATGTCCCCCACCTCTTAGAGAGGTGAGGAGGAGACTCAGTGGCCTGGGCACCCCCACTAGGTCATAGTCTCACACTGAAGGGGGGAAAGTCAAGAAGTTAAAAGTTATATTTTTAAGTTGACTTAAGAAAGGGAAA
>ML811257.1:272542-288805 GCA_009831015.1 Picea engelmannii | reverse complement strand
ATTTGGAGGCCTCCTTCATCAGGGTTGAACCTGCTAGGGTTTCAGTCATCCAGTGGGGCGCACCATTCAGTGGAGATTTCAGATCTACAACGATTGAGAGGGATCTTGGAGATTCGGGCATCTGGGTTGTTCTTACCATCACCTAATCTATATTATTAGAGAGTTTTAGATCATTTGGAGATCTCCTTCATCAGGGTTAAACCAGCTAGGGTTTCAGTCATCCAGTGGGGCACACCATTCAGTGGAGAATTCAGATCTACGGAGTTCGAGAGTGGATTTGGGAATTTGGACATCTGGGTTTTCCTTGCAGTTTCTCGATCTATCATTTGGCATATTTATCGGGATTATTGGACACTTTTGGTAGCAGGGAAGAATTATTCAGGGCTTCAACATTCTAGCAGGATGTGGCACTTTCCAGCTTGGAGGTTGAGCATTAGTACGGCTCAGATCTGCTTGATTTAGTCTTCATTGTATATCCAGCCTTTGGAGGCTCATTTTGTATTGTCGGGAGCATTTTGTAGCAGCTCATATCTATTGCTTGTACGGTCATCTGAGGTTTATGCCAGATCGACCATCTATTGTATTGATCTTACATTGCTCATAATAAAAAGGTCAGATCTTTGCTTGTGCTTCTACATCTTGAATGTATTGTGATCTCCATGTGTTGATGAATCTTGTATGCACTTAAAAATTCAATAAATTAGTAGTAGTTAGTGATTCCAAGAAAGAATTTGGCTTGGGATCATTACATAATCCTTAGGCACTTACACAAGTTGATGGTGAAGGGAAGTCTCACTATACCTGGAACAGACATTGGTCAAACTCACTTGTGCTCCTTGGAGGGTAAATCCACAATTACAACGTGGAATCTTGCACCAAGGTGAAATTCCATTAAGTAGGTCGCCATTGTAACTGTTCGGCCATATCCTAACCCCTTCTTGACTTGATCACACGATGTTGGATTTCATCACCAACTAGTACGATCATCGAGAGAAGTCTTGTTTTCTTGGTTTTGATTCCTAGATTTTGTTGGCGTATGTTGTTTCTTTTCATTAGTTGGCCCTAGATTTTTAGCGTGTATTGTTATTCTCCAAAATTGATCCTGTAGATGATAAAGGTCTTCGTTGATCATGTAGGATGCAAGGGATACCTCTGGAAGGCTACCAACCCTTACCTCCTAACCCTCCAGAAGACAACTACCGTGCAAAGGTAGAAAATCAATCTGATGTTGGAAGTGTTGTTGCTCCTTTGTTAGAAAATTCATAAGGTTCTTTGGTTACGCTTGAGAATCCCACTCATCGCACTACATCTGTGTCAGTAACCCCTCTCAAACCACTTTTTCTTCATTTAGACTCCCTTGGAAACGTCATAGACGAAGAGGTCCCACAGTTACCTGAGAGAGATTTTACCAAAACATATATGGGATCCACATAACCAACCTTTGGTGATGAGTATAGGACTCTTATTCTTCCTACCACTGCAGTAGACACAAATCCCACACCTTCTCATTCTATATGGAGGACTTCATTAGGACGCAATCTCTATGAGAATTTTGAATCCTTTCGACAACCCTTTAATCCTCATGACCCTCCTATTGAAAGTAGGGCATCTGGTCAAACGATGAATTACCCCATCGATCGGGTCATTAACCCTATTGTTGCATCAACACAAGTCTATCCTAATGCTAGACTCATCACCTCTACTCATTCCCAAGGCACTTCGATCCCTACCCCCGCTTTTACAAACTTTCACTCTATAGCTCCACTTATTCTGCACGATCCTGTTGGGACATATTTTCACCCGAGAATGCAGACCCTTTCCAACCAAATACAACCGACTGGAGGGAAAACACCATCTAGATGACCTATCCCTCCTAGAATACCATCATCCTATGGTGGGCCTACCCTTCCCGGTCAACAACAACCATATGTAGGAGGACCTACTGGTTACAACTATCCACCTAACCCAGTTTATGGTCCTACTGGTATTCCTATGCCACACCAGTATCATCCACAAATTAACCAACAACTACCTTTCCTTGTGAATCTAGATCTCCCAGACTTGTCTCAGTTAACCAATGATCCTATTTTACATTCACCGGTTTGGCCAGTTATTCCAGCTAAACTTCCTTCTGATATTTCGAAATTTGACGGAAAATCTAGAGAAGATACAAATAACCATGTGATGACTTTCCATTTGTGGTGTTCATCAAAATCCCTCATGGATGATTCTATACATTTGTGTATCTTCCAACGAACACTTACAGGGTCAGTAGCAAAGTGGTATATTGAACTACCACGTGCTTCTTTCCATGATTTCAACTCCCTTGCCATGTCTTTCCTCATGCACTTTCAACTACCTATTCGCTACAAGACAGGTACCGAACTCTTGACCTTCCTTTGTCAAACTGACCCTATGCATATCTCTGACCATATTCATGACTGGAGACGATGATGAAGGATGATAAAGGTAATCATTCTGGACATATTATTTGTGGAATAGTTTACTAAATCACTTTTACCCCTGATCGCTCGCGATGTCTCTATGGGTGGTGTGGTCACTGAGGAAGAAACCAATTATTAGGATCATTACTTAGAGTTGGTTTATTCACAATCTGGTACTTTGTATGATTTTCTTCCAAATGTTGCTCGAGCTAATACTGATCCATCCAAGATGTCATCCTCATCTCACGTGGATGGTGTTATCGGTTCCGTCAAAACTCAATCTACTCCTAATTGACCACACTCTCCTCTACCTCCTCCAAAACTCATATCTTTGAGGTGAATGCAGTTCAATATGCCCCTTCACAACAATCCAGAGGTAAGAAGAAGACAATAAATAAATAAATAAATACTAATAACAATGAACAACCAAAAAATCAAGCTCAAACACATGTTATTGAAAAGAAACCACAACAGAAACTGAAATTCTCATGTATCATTTGTGGTGATGATCACTACACTCAAGACTATCCACATCGCAATGAAGTGGCCAAAATTTTCCAGGGAAATTCATAACCCACTGTACTTACTTAGCCTTTTCCACAACAACAATCCATTGTTGCTCAAACCCCCTCTCCTAGGGGAAGTTCTAGCCATCCTCATGATGAGGCCTCGACGAGTGCACATATTTATATGTTTAATGGGATTAATTTGACCACTCACTCTAAGACATATGACACACTAGGTAACCTTGACAAAGGAAAAGTCCCTAATGGTATCGGTACTTTACCAGATCCATCACCGTCCTCTATTAGTCCTCCATCGGTTAATCCTTCGTCTGGACCACTTTAGATTGAGAAACCTATGTTTGACTCTATCTTACACCCTCCTAAGAGCACTATCCACAAAGCTACCTTTAATCCTAGTTCACGTGCTGCCCAGAACTACAACATTATTGAAGATTTGGTTCAAGCACCATGTGCTATGTCTGCATTAGAAGTTCTACAACACTACCCCAGTCAACGTAGAACGCTCTTGGCTACTATTGGAATTGTTGATCCTGATTCGTCCAACCATATCATGTTTAACCTAGACAATTATGCGTCTCGAATCTCCCACCAACTTGATTTCCAAGTTGATGTTGTTGTTCACAATCAACATATCCACCGAACTATTTTGTATGAGGGAGCCTCAACTTGTGTCATGTCTTTAGCATGTTGGAAAGGTTTAAAATCACTCGCACTTAAAAAATCCCCAACGATGTTATGTGCCTTTGATGGGCGAGGTTTTCATCCCCATGGGATTTTACAGTCCCTGTCCATCCAATTGGGTGGCAAAACTATCATTGTTGATGTCTATGTGGTCGATTCTCCCCTCGATTACAACTTGTTACTTGGAGGAAGTTGGTTTTATTCTATGAATGTAATTGCCTCATCGTTCTTTCTATGTGTACAATTTCCTTATCAGGGAAAAATTTTCACTGTTGATCAGTTATATTTTTGCATGATCGATGCTCGCATTCCCACTACCAACAACATTCCTTTCTTGGGAGATCAAAAGATCACATATGAAAGCGTTGTTGTTGGCTTGTTGAAATATTCTAGCCATATGGGTACCTTCCCTACACCACTTCCACCGACTACACATCATATTGCCACTGTCGATATGATTTCGACAGCGGCCTATCAATCTTTGGAATCATCTAACCCTTGGATTGTATCTAGTCCATTGGTATTCTATGCACTAGGTGACACTATGCCACTTAGTCCAACCGAAACATCATATGTTTCTATCCAATCTTCTTCTCCCTCTTCGGATAACCAACATCTATTGGCACCTGATGATTACTCGATGCCATCACGGTTAAGTTCCTTGTCGTCTGCAATCGACTACACTTACCCAATTTTTCCCACAGATGAATCTACTATGTAAATGTTGAGCATTGACGAGCTACCTTGGGATGATAACCATCATCGATCCTCTTTTGTTCCTCCTCGTGAAGAAATTCGAGAAGATATACACCCTATCTCCCCTCCCGATGTTGATTTTCCATCGTCTCCCATGCCTTCAACTCTTGATGATTTGGATCTGATAGTTGACATGGTGATCTCTTCGGTAGGGATATTGGAGCTTGATCTCCTTATCCCTGATGAGACCCTCGACATGTGTCCCTTCCAAAGTGATTTTCTTCCATATAGTGAAGATCTCTTGGAATCCATGACCGATTTTTGTCCCTTGACATGGTGTCCTTCCAGAGCGTTATTCTCTTGGAAGCCATGATCAAGGAGAGTCCATGAGCATAGTTTCTCTTCTCTGTAGAAAGATCATTAAAAAATGAAATAGAGTTCACAAGCATAGTTTCTCTTCTCTGTAGCAAGCTCGTTAAAAATTGAAACTGAGGTCACGAGCATAGTTTCTCTTCTCTATAGCAAGATCGTTAAAAAATGAAATAGAGGTCATAATCACAGTTTCTCTTCTCTGTGTCAAGCTCGTTAAAAAATGAAATAGAGGTCACGAGCACAATTTCTCTTCTCTTTGGAAAGCTCATTAAAAAATGAAACAAAAGCTTTGAGCATAGTTTTCCTCTCTGTAGCAAGCTCATTAAAAAATGAAACAACAATCTGGGGATTGAACCCAGAACCATGAGCATAGTTATTTTTACGTGTCAAGCTCGTTAAAAAATGAAACAGTCACCTCTCTTGAAGCTTCTTTTCATCCACTCTTATCGTTTTTCTCCATCTAGTAGATAAATTGGTGACCACCTCACAATCAGTGATTGAATTGAAGATTTGAGGGCATGTCTCTAGCCTTTGATGATCATTCTAGAGTTAAGCCACTAGATTTCAAGATGGGGGCATACCAAGCTTGGTCTTTGTTCTTTCTCGTGCTCGAAAAAACATGAGAATGTAACTAAGTAGACTTTTATCACTTTTTCGGACTCGCATGGTTACATGAAAAAGGAACCCCTTGGAGTCGTCTTTGAGCTCTTTTCAGACTCTCTAAACATGAAAATATTGTCGATTGATCTTGCTTCCTTTCCCACTCGTTAAAAGGTTTGAAAGGGCATCTTTCAAGTGATAATTTATCTCTTTTCGGCCTCGCAAGACTAATATTATGAAAAAGGACAACTTTGGAGTCATCTTTAAGTTGTTTTCAGACTCTCTAAATATGAAAAACCACCAAGTTTACCTTCTATGGAATCGTTAAACAATCATACATTGAAGGGTCCATATGGGACCGAATCCTTACTTCTTCTAGTTTGTTAAACAAAGGAAGAGGGACTTACCTAAGGTGAGTCATATTGAGCATGTTTTATCCTCCTCGAGCTCGTTAAATTAAAAAGAGGTACTCATCTATCTAGATGGGGGAAAAATTGAAGGAAGCAAGCCAAGCAGTTTTTTGAGAACACTACCAGTAGCCCTTCAGTCGCCCTTGAACACGGTACTTTGTCTTTGCACACATTTTAATCCACTGAAACTCTACACTGAGCCAATCCTTTGAGTTTCTTTTACTCCTTTGGGTCACCCGACGAAAGTCACCGTATCCACTGCATTATCGTGTTTTGGTCCATGTCAAGTTTCTGCTATTGTGCCTCAATGTTCAAGGGAAGTATCTGCCTCGAGAGTCAGCCATCACAAATATCCTGCTTCAATACCCATGTCAGTCCATGTTCATTTGATCTATCAATTACATCTCTGTGTCAGTTTCATTTCATTGATGGGGAATACATCAAGGCCCTCCTTCAACGAGTCTTTTCCTGTCGACTTCAACACATTATCCATGAGCTAGACTTAGAAACTAGTTAGTACCTTAGGACCTGCATGCCTCAATGGCAGGCCTCCTCGTGTCTAACAGTGGGATTACATCATTGACCTCTGATCGGATGATTCCACGGATGTTCTACTTCATCTCATTCATTCACATTTGTTGGAATGTACTAGAGTACCTTGGGAATCATTGACATCAATGGTGATCTCCCTCGCGCTTGTTAACGGTTTACATCATTGACTGGTAATCAAGTGGTTTTTGCCATGTTCGACATTAGGAAATCTATTTGCATGGTTAGATTCGTACTGCATCGAGATCGGTAAGAAGACCCTGGGTTGAGTGTCATCACTCTTTTGTATACTTTTCCCAAGTTGCAAAGGAGTTCTTTTGAACTATGACACATATACTGTTACATAGATCCACTTTGTATTGGTCGTGGTTATGTCTTGTCATCTCATAGATCCACTATGTATTCTCCATGGCTACGATCATTTCAGATCATAGGAGTATAGATCCACATTGTATCTGTAGTGGCTATACCATTTTGTCAATATAATTATGGATCTGCAGTGTATTTTATGGCAGCCATACCTAAAAAGTCTTTATCACTCAAGCATAGGAATGCTTGCCTTGGGTTTGAAACATGTCATAATATTTGTTTGATGGTTGTGTGTAGCTTTTTCCAGTTTCTCTGTGTCCATACCCTTGCTCGTAAAAGTCTACAAAGTACTTCAGTCATCATCATATTCTAAATTCGTACTTTGGGGGGCAATCTGTTACACCTCAAAATTACTCACTTTGATAATGTCGCAAGTGTTGTCATTACCAGTGTTGAAAGTGTCACATCTGGTTTGCAAGTGTCTCATATTGACTACAAGTTTTGCAAGTGTCACAAACATCATACTGTCATATTTCCCATGTCGTTCCTCTAACAACATCACAAAGACACTTAAGACACCTCAAAGGCTAGTTTGGAAGAAGAGAGATCAATTGACAGGGAGTACAAACCTTTTTCCATTGAAAGAACCACTAAAAACTGAATTTTGGAGAGGAGCGCTCCCCTACCCACTATCAGGGAGTGATGGCACTCCCTGAGCCTCTTTGGGGGAGTGTTTGAGTGCCCTGTGCACCCTTTTGGGGGAGCACTACCATTTTCTGAGAAATTTTTGGGTTTGTTGAGACAAATCAGGGAAGAATCCCTCAATTCTTGAAGGTAGTTGGATTCTAATAGATGGTCAAGGTATGATCTTAGGGAAGATCCTCAACTGAAGGAGAGGAATCCTCAACTTATCCCAAATATCTCCCAAGTGGTTGGACCTCTCCAAGGTTATATAAGGAGGCCTTATCATGGTGAAAGGTACATGGAAAAGATTGGAGATGTGAAACTTATGATCTCATGAGTGAGATGTCATCAAAGCAATCAATGTAGATTGCTTGAGCAAAGGGGTTGGACAAGGAGAACTGGAAGAAGTTGTTGCACCTTCATTCAAAGGGTTGTAAGTACTGTCACTTGTTCTCATTAATATAATCAATGCTTGGCCTATTTATTTCAAACCATATAATTTTGTCTGCAGTAGATGGATCTATGTTTGAGCTAATATTAGTAGAGTAGGAATTCTTTTGTACCTTTGTTTGTCCTACAGGATCAAATCTCAGCCAAGAATTTTCAAGGACAAACATTGCTAATAAGGTACATATCTTTCTCCTTCTCTTTCATTTATTAGTTTAATTAGATCTAAAAGGAAGTCAGTGTCCATGTTAAGCACTTTTTTTTCTTGGCCTTAGGAGTCTAGAGACCAAGAGGGAATCCACTTGTCCACAGGGAGATTCATCTACAACACTGACATGCAAATTCAATAGTTATGAGGAGTGGATGACACAGGTTGATAGACTTCCTTTTCATCAGAGCATGAGACATACGGAGGACTCTAACAGCACAGACCCAATGATGAAACCATAAGATGCAGGAGGCACCAATGAAATTCTCTATAGGGACTGGAAGAGTAACCAGTCGATAGAGAAGATTATGTAACGAGCTCAGCTTCCTAAGGCCATGCTAATCCTAAAATTATGATGATGAATGGACTCAATAACATTTTTCTCTGTTCAAAGGTGACATGACTGTTGCCAACATAAGATAATACCCCCTTCTCACCTGTCTTTTTTTTTTTTCATAGACAAATGAATTCTATGATACAGAGGAGGAAACAAATGTCACAAGTAAGAAAAACTAGTTCCAACAGTGGAACATACCTATGCTCAATGCAGGGAAATGCATGTGGGAGATGGAAACTCAGGGGAATGTTCCCTCCAAGGTATAGGGTGTCAAATTGCGAAGGATAAAAACAAGGCTCTACTTGGTTGAGGATGCAAAACTGCTTAGGAAAACGGTTTATAACACAAAGAGAGAACTAGCTATAGGCTCAATACTGCAAGTAAGGGCATGAGATGCAATCACAACTTGACGCCAAAAAATTTATTTTTTTATGTATTTTAGTCTACTTGGTGTGAAAAAGGGATAAATTTTTTCCAAATAGACATATTTTCAAAACCAATTTACGAGTGTGAAAGAGACAAGTTCACTCGACAATATTTTCACTTTTTGATAACGAGTTGGAAAAGAGATTAACTAACACTCATGACCTTTCAAGTCCAATTTAGCGAGTGTGAAAGGGAACAATCACTCGACAATATTTTCACTTTTTTAGATGAGTCTGAAAAGAGATTAAATTAAACTCATTTGGGAGTCCTTAGGTGGCAAGTGATGGGGGAGGACAAGGCTCCCATGAAAATCTTTCGTGGAATGTCACTATCTTACGAATAGCTGACATAAGATTGGGAAAACCCAAAGCTCTCCAAGTCGAGGAGGATAAAGCACTAACAAAGTATATAGTTTATGTGATGGATTGAATAATGTCCCTTATGGGAAAAGACATAGGCAAGGGCCTTGGATACCCCACATGACCATCCTAGTCGAAGGTGTTCTCCTCAAAAATCAGAGGGAGAGGACTTGGTGAAAGAAAAAATATCTCTCGTTCAGAAGGTGCAGGATCATGAATGTTGACAACATGGTTAAACGATGCATCTCTCCCTACAAGGAGAGTAGGATTGACCAGAGATTGTACTGGTACGACCACTTCTTCAACTTTAGCTTGAAGAGGATGCATGGTAACATGGACAGGGGACACATCACCCTCGACAATGGGGGTGAGTTCAGGAGAGGATTGTAACAACATTATAGTTGTGTCAATCAAAGAGGAAACATGGTGTGGAGAAACCACAGATGCCTCAGAACCTGAAGGGCCCTTAGGTGAGCCCCACACTTTCGGTAACCCAGCAGTGCCTGGACACAAATGAGTAAGGTGATCACCTTCACAAGTCCTGCAAAGGAATTTAGGCTTATGTTTGTGACGTCTAGCTTTATCAATGCTACCAACGTCATTTGTGATGGATGGCGACATGCTGTCAGTGTGACATGAAAATTTGAGAGAGTCATCTCCTACATGATGTACAAAGGTTGGATATTTGGCATTTATATGACTTGCGGTGATCAGAGTGGTGCCCCCAACATGACTAGCAGCGACCAGGTGTGGGTTGTCATCATGAATTGTAGAAGTGGTCGACCCATCTCCAACATGAAAGAAAGAGGTTGGTGATGGAGATCCAATATGATTGACAGTGACTGGACTAGTGGTGAGTTGTGGCATTTGATACCAAGATCTAGGGAAAGATTGAATTTGAAACATTGCAGGCCAGGAAGGATCCTGGTTTACCCCCTGTCCCTATCCAGAAAGGTAGTATCCTCTGTTTAATTGATCCATAGAATTTTGAATGGGCATCATCACTGAAGTCTGCAATGAGAATGAAGTATGATAAGGACTATTCAAGTGAGGATATAAGTTTCCCCCTTGTGAAGGGTTTCCTTGAAGAGGGTAGCCCAAACCATAAAATTGATTCTCCCCATATGAAATACCCGGTGATACATGAGGAATTTTCATGGAAAAAGTGTTTGAAGGAACCACCATGGCAGATGAAGGATACATGGATGGGGTGTAATAAGTAGATTAAGCACCCATATGAGTATTGGCTCCTGAAAGAGAATAACTAGGACTGGATCCGTAAGAGGGGAGGTTCCAACCTGCCATTGTCAAAGCTGGTTGAGGGATATGACTCATATCAAACGAAGACGTAGGAATTGGGGCCGTGGTGCCCCCGGATCCAATGCTAGGATTCATATAAGTGGACCAGGGAGACGATTGCAAGGTTGAAGGCATATCAACGGGAGAATGACTAGAGACCCAAGGCGTAGACTAATTACCATAGTTCTGCATACCATTATGAAAAACGGAAGGGCTCGTCCCCATGACATGAGTAGGCATCATGGGGTAGGTAGTGACGAATGAAGGATCCAAATGAACTCCACTATCCATGATAATGAGAACTCAGTATAAACTCTTAAGGCCAACTAGTAATCAAAGAGCACACCAAAATTCAAATGACCAATATACATGCAAACAGGGTGAAGTGGTTGAGTGGCCTCCCTCCCTAAAGAAGGTATGTCTTGCCAAAGAGGGGCTTGAGACTCCCTGCTAAAGATCATAGGTAACACAATCAGTTATAAGGGCCCTCATGGGCTTAAAAACCAGTCGGTCAGATCCCCCGGGAGAGGTAATCCTCCATAAAGGTTGTGTGTTGTCCGACCCTTATCTGACCCAGGGTACCTGCAGAATAATCCCTGCAAGTAACCTATGAGACACCTAAGTCAAGCAACTAATAAACCACTATATAATCAATGCACAAGAGAGAAATCGTAAGTCAGGTCCACCGTATGGACAGGGTAGCAAAGCCCGAAACCTTGAAATCACCACCTATCACAGAGGTAAAGGTACTAGAAAGATCCCCGGATACAAATAGATCCCTAGAAATATCTCTGACGCTAGGAAGGTATCGGGGGGATATCCCTTCAACCGACTTCACGCGACCTCATGATTAACTCCAGTGTGAGTGGAGCCTCCCGATCTTACCAATTATACAATGGATTTATCCACTCCCTGAATCAGACACATATGTTGATTCAATTGCCTTGGATAAGTATACTCACAAAATCCTATTCCAAGGCACTAAATCCTAGGCTAGTTTGTGCACCCTAGAAAAATAAAATCGTTACTAATAAATTTTAAATTATAGTGTTGATTTTAATGGTCGTGATTACTCAAAAAGGTATGATAGTGAAACTCATGGAATTATGACTCTGGAAGAAAAGTAAATATGAAAATAATGCAAAGTCCTAACTTCAACTTTCAATGAATGATATGCTTCTAAAAAACAATGCAATTTTCAAATTCAACTTTGCAATTCTGAAGTAAAATGCAATCTTTCACTATATGCACCAAGCTAATGATAAAAACTCAAAAGAAAAAAATGCCAAGCAATGCAAAATTCCTATTTTTTTTGTATTTTCAATATAACAAAACTAAAAATGCATGGACTGAAAAATAACTTGACATATAGCCCTATTGTGTATAAAAAAGAGATAAATCAAGGAGGATACCAAGCAACAAAACACCCGGCCCAATGTGTAAGGACAATAAAAATGAAAAGATGAAGAGAAAGACTTCACCCAGAAATTCAACAAAAAGAGGGTTTCCTGTCATCCCACGAGCACTTAACAGGCACTACAGAGACCCAAGAAGGCTCAACAGGCATCAAATCCCACCCAACAAACACCAGACTAGGCAAAAAGGCAAGGCAAACTGATGTACACTACTGTTTGGGAAAATAGAGCGTATATATGCAGCTTGCAGTGAGACAACCAGTGTATGTACGTGACTGTCAAGGAAAAAGGCACATATATGATTTAAAACAAGGCCATGCAAGGGAGAAACGTTGAAAACTCAGACCCAGAGTGAACAGGAGCTGTCAAGAAATTATACTACAAGAACCACAATAGAAACAAGAGAAATCTAAGGATAAAAGTACTTCAAACCCTAATAAAGAATATTTAATCCCCAGTATGGTCGCCAATTTTGTTACGAGGAAAATCTCTCTATGGCTAGAATGAACCACAACAGACAGAAATGACTGTAGAAATCAACTCTCTTTTGTATGCTATATAAACAAATATGCTAGCAAGACAAGATAATAGGCCTACCTCATCGAGATGTTTGATGACGTCCACCGTTGAGCACTTTGACCTAAATCTATATACCTGCGACAAGTTCTCAACAAACAATCAAAGCAAGCATATGGTGATAATATAAAAGGTTAGCACATTAGATAGCATAATCCATTTATAAACATGACAAATACGCCCATGGAATAATAATTCAATATATTTGCAAGATATCAATTGGATGGGAAAAGAGTATTTCTATTAATAAATGATTAGCAGAAGCGGAAACATTACAGACTTTCGTGTCGACACAGTTCGGAACCGAGAAACTAAGTTCCTTCCAGCTGGGCCTCCACCAAAGGCAAGCTCATAGAATGGAAATAATGAGGTTCTCCATCAATAAGGGAAGAGCTTGAGGGATGAACACTGTGTTCAAAGTTAAAGGACAAAGGGATGCAGACTCAATATGAAGTAAATAATTCTTCTAGAGTAACTTTGCTCTCAAAGTTGAATTCTTTCTCCTTTTCCATAGCTCGTAATTGGCCTCTTTATAGCCTTCAAAATGGAACTGAAGGGCTAAGTAAGAACATTTCTAGTATATGGAAGGCCAAGGATCAGAGATCTCCTGTCATGACATGGAAACCCAACATTTAATTTCATTTTCTGGCACAAATCCCGATGTATGTGGGTTGTAGTGGAGCAGCCTATGTATACTCTTGATGTATAGTAGGCAAGATGCATACAAGTGGAAAATTTTGTATTTTTGGCTCTGGATTTTATTAACAGGGAAGACAAGTCTGCATAGGGAAATGCAATAAGGCCCTCTTTGCAAGATTGCATAAGGTGAGGAAAATATTTCTATAACAGGAGGGTTATTTTCTTCCCAAGTGTATGGTAGATCCCCTCTCTTATGGATGTAAGTAACATGGATGATGCTAAAATTCTATCAAGAGAAAGGAGTTCTCTCAATTTCTAGAGAAAAATTGGCAACATTTACTTACTTATAGACGAATCATGAAAAATGGAAAGACAAATTAGTTTTTATAAGAAAATAGTGGTATAAACCCCTTAATATGGTCGTAACAAATAATATTTTTTTTTCCATATCAAGTTTAACAACTACTTTTAGGGTTTATGTAAGTCCACTTTCGATTATTTTATGTTTCTCAAATTTTCAAAATGAAAATGGTAAACAATGAATCTTTTATGGACCCTTGTATGTAATGTACACAATGAGGATAATATTGGTTACCTAGGGAGGTACCCAAAGGGAAAATGAATATAATATGACCATAATAATGGAATAGGATTAAAAGTAAATAATATAATAATAAGGGGTTGTTGGCAAAAAACCCCTAGAAATACCCATGAGAAAGTATAAATACACATGCGTATCATTGTATTAGGGTGTGTTGGGTTTTATTGTCTTGTAGCGAGCATGACTTGTGGAGTGATTTATTCCATAAGGAGTATTTAATGGTGTTACCCTACCTTAGGGGTTCTTCTCTCTATATTCTTAGTGTTGTTCATGGTGAATGTTTGGTATCTTGGATGTTCAAGGGTTTATTTCTGAATTTTAATAAATTATTATCTCTTTTTTTTTATAAAGGTTTACCACAAATGGTATTATAACTCTTTCTTGGGCACAAAGTGGGATAATTTTGAGGCACAAAGTGACATTTGTTTTCTGCAGATTTTTTACGGATATTAAAAAATAGAAAAGAGGATGGAAGAATTTAGGTCAATTTATGAAATTTGTGTGAATAATATGAAGAAACCAGCCATAGATGTGAATTGCTCTTGAAAAAAATACCCAATTTCAAAAAACAAATCATCCAAATTGGATTAGGGGAAGTGGATATATCATTGATTCAAAATCAACAATTTTTTATGGTGTTTCGGGTGAATACCATGAATTTCATATATTGGATATCTTTTGACAAAGTGCAAAAATTTATGTCAAACCAATGCCAGTAAATCCAAAGAAGCCATGGAATTTCATAATTGGAATCATAATATCCATTCAGAGAAGTATAATTGAAGTTATGGTCATTTTACAATTGTAGCATCAAACCCTAACTACATAAAGGAGATCCATTAAAATGTAAGTGATTCTCTTTGAAACCCTAGTTCTATTTTGAAAAGATGTATTTTAATGGAAAATATGATGGCCCTAGTATTGAAGAATACATTACAAAAATAGGAAGTCATTAGGGGGGAATATGTGGACATTGTGGGCATCTATGAATTTAAAAGGTGATGCAAAAACTTGGTGGAATTCACTTAGCTATGACAAGAAGAAGGAACTTTCCAATAAAGAATATGAAAAATGATTTTTAGACAAGTGGTCACATGTTGTGAAGAAGTATAAGAAGATAAATAGGGATTTATTTTGATCTAAAAACTTCATATTACAAGTTCATGGATGTAGTCATCAAGAGAAGGTCATTGTTTCTATTAACCCTAATTGAAAATATAATTTCCTCAATGTTAATTTGGCTAGAAAATTGCAAGTTTCCACATGACTATTCAAAGTTCAAAGCACACAAGTTCGGGATGAAAATGTTCGAATTTTTAAAGATTTGAAGATCACCATGGATAAATATGTTTTTCATTCAAATTTTCATGTTATAGATATATATGATGTGGATATTATTCTTGGATATCTTTAGATGGACTCGGTTGGTATATTTAATATGAATGTGCAAAAGAAGGGCCCAAGGGGGAACATGAAGAAGTTTACCTAATGACACATCAAATAAAGAATATGAAGTTGAATCAAAAGAAGATCCTACAAAAGGACTTGAAGAAAATCCCAAAGAAGGGCATAAATGGGAAGAAGAACTTAAGGAACTATATGTTTGAAAGGAACCACATGTTGAAGAATTAGGGGAAATTTGAGGTCTAAAATGGGCCTCCTAAGGAAAATTATAAAATAAAATAAGAGTTATGATTTTTCAAAGCGAAATAAAGAAAACTATTTTTTTTCATCATATTTTCAACTTATGTCCTTATAGGTTTACTCAAATTTCAAGTGTGGATGCTCATTGGATGTAGAATTTAAAATTGCATCCAACATTTCCCTATACTTGAAATTTTGGTAAACCTATCAGGAGATAAGTAGACAATATAATTAAAACGAAAGTGGTTTTCTTCCTTTCCCTCCAAAATATTTATCCCTATGTTTGACATCATCATATTGAATCCTATTGGTTCTTTTAAAGTTGATTTTGATAGTATATTTTTGTTTTGATGCCCATATTTCACCTCAAAATTTTTTAATGAGGAAAATAAATAAGAATACATGGCTAAGGTTGTTGTATATCACCACCCCCACCACTCAAAGAAACAACAGTCATTAAGGAAAGGGCATGAGAGACAAAAAACTTACTATGGATCGACATGGAACCATAAAGGTGATTGGTGTGGAGGTACATGGAGAACTAAAACAAATCCATGGATATGTCAAAATCACAAGGTGAAGACATTTATCCCAAGAAGAAACCAGAATCAAGATCGAGGAAAGGTTACAATTGGACCCCATGTCCACATTTCACTAGGATGGATGGATGCTCATGCATGGTACCAATTGAATACATTGCTTAGTAGGTTATATCGTATGGTTTCTTCCCATGTTTCAAGGAAAAAACATGTCAAGGGGTATGGAATGCAATGTAAATAGGGAGGATAATAGGGGTACCTAGGGAGGTACCCAAGGGGATGAAAATGTAATATGGCCATAATAATGGAATAGGCACACTATGTAATCAAAAGGAAATAATATAATAATAAGGGGTATTTGTTGATTAAGGTTGGTTGTCATTGATGTCAACCCTTGAAGAAAGCCCCATAGCACAAAGGTTTAGGTAATGGACCCAATATTGTTTGATGTAAATATGACTCATTATTTTTTTTTCATGGTTGATAAGAAGTAAATATGGA